>JAEANM010024042.1:0-11235 GCA_017656035.1 Myanophis thanlyinensis
ATGTTTTTATGATAGAACCAATTAGAAAATTATATTGATTACTCAGAAACAAAAATTGTGTTACACTGTGTTATCAGCTATTAAAGAGAAATGTTTAATTTTATTAAATATATTAGTACACCTTTTGGTTCAGAATATTTTTTTGTTGTTTTCCTCCTCTAAACCTAGGTGCATCTTATGGTCAGGTGCATCTTATAGTGCGAAAAATACAGTATTTCTTTGCTTTATCACAGGTTCACCAGTGATGATGGAAAGTACCTTCTTCACAGTTACATTTCCAACAGATATTTGAAACATCCTTACACATCTTTGACAATGTTTCAGATGTTAGATATCTGTGATTAACAGAGGAGCATTATTAATTGTCCTTGTCATACAAATTACATAATACGCAATATATGTATGTTAGGGATAGAGTTAGCCATGGCTAAAATGTATTTGAATATTAATAGCTCAGGTTGGTAGTTGGGTTGTTGGTTTGAGCTCTGAGCTTGGCAATTTGGTTGCAAATGTTTCATCACCATGGTTAGTGCACTTTGAATTGTGCTTGTCTGTCAGAACAGACCTATGGCTAATCAGCAAACTTATGTTATGAAGGAGGATTTATCAAATTGTTCTTTATCCTCCCCAATCTGCATGTGAGCCAACCGGGGTTTTTTTTAAGATGGGGACCATACAAATCAATCTGTCAATCAAATATGCACATACTTAGATACAGAACATAAAAGGGCTAGTTGCATTAATGAGAATAAAAACTATGCCACATGTTGGAGCTTTTCGTTTAGTATTAATTTTTTACATATGTTTGTTTATTGAAAAAAATCTCAATAAAACAAACAGGTGGAGCAAAGGGGCATGGTATTTTCTGTTACCTATAACTAAGATGACCTTTGCAAACTATTTCAGAATTATTATCTTCTATCTAAATATTATTTAGTTTTAGCTGGTAAATATTGCTATTTCAAAAGATTGTTAAAATGATTTATAACTATAGAAGTTACTTTCTGAGAAGTTTATAAATATTTAAAATAATTGTTTTCAGTAATTATTTTCAGTGGCTTGTAGCTTCAGTAACCTATAACTATATAACTGCTGCTTTTATGCTGGTCAATATATTGCAATTAGAATGAATTATGCAACTTAATTTATAGAAAGAGATTTAAATTTGCTTCATACAATTTTTTATGCTAGTTAAAACTCAATAGCTGCAGGTTTTTTTCTGACAAAAAGGCTTGGTTTGTCTGTTCATCTTTTTTCATGAAAAAGTTCCCTAATCGCTAAATCTTTGTCATATTTTTGAAAGACCAGAGTTATGTTAATTCACTGGGAAATAGCTATTAACAAGGTCTGTACTCAAATCTCAGGTCTGGTCTGATACACATTCTAACAGCTTCAATATATATCCATAGTTCCATTCATTTCTCTTTGTGTAATGTTTTCATCTTTTTATCTCTATCTTTTTCTTTTTATCTCTGAAAAGAAGAGAGTATTTTGCTTGATCTTTAATTTTTATGTTAAATTAACAATTTTATGTTAAATTAAATTTGTACATTTCCGTATATCATTATGAGAATGCCTTTCATTAAGGACAGTGTTAGGATTATATTTTAATAATAACCCAAGTAGTAAAATATTTTCCATGAAAAATCTGTGAATTAATAGGAAATAATTTAATCTGGATTGTCATCTGAAAAAAACATGGACTTTTGCTTTAGGCTTCCAAGGCTAGAGAAGCAAGCAAGTACCATCCAGGGCTCTTTATTTTTTTTTCTAATAAGAAAATGAGCTTTCAAGGCTGTGATAAGCCACAGAGCAGATATTTGTTCTGGCATAAAGTATATCTCTTTTCAGGCAGTTGGAGAATTGCTAAGTGTATGTTGGCAGTTCCTTGCTCTTGATAAGTGCAAAGCCTTAAATAAATTGAAAGTTTGTGCTCTTATCAGAATATTTGAAAAAAAATTGTGTTTATTGCATATGCTTTTTGTACTTTTAAAGCGTACTTATATAGTAATGTAATGAGACATGATAGCTTGTGACATTAAATATAAACAATTCTCTTATTCAGCACCAGTTTCTTCAAATCAAAGTTATTAAATATATTTGTTTTGCAATACGTAAAGCTCATTTGGAAATAAAAACACAGTTGGAAAAAAATTCACAGCAGTGGTCTAGAAATTTTATAATGGGTTAGTAGAATAAATTACATCCACATTTTTCAATATATATCAGATCTTTTCTGCAGTGAAAAAATCTTACATAGCCAAAATATATATCAATTGAGAAAGTTATGTTTGTTTAGCTAATTGAAAAGAGAATTCTCAAATAATAATCTGTTATTTAATAAGTCATTATACTGATTAATTCTTTGTTCCCTATGGTGCTGATCTATTACTGCTATGACACTCTAGGCCAGTGATGGCGAACCTTTTGGAGATCGAGTGCCCAAATTGCGAAGAGCAAAGACCAGCTGGCCTGAGGGGAGGCAGGGCATCACAACACCAACAGTTCTGCAGGAGGAGAGATCTTTTTTTGTGTGTGAAGTTGCAATTGGTTGACCTTTTTTTTAGTCTCATAAACTTTCCCTGTAAACTATGGCGAGAAACGCGACAGAGAAACACAGTGGAGCTCAGCTGGGGCGACTGCACATGTGCCCTCAGATAGGGCTCTGACTGCCACCTTTGGCACATGTGCCGTAGGTTCACCACCACTGCCCTAGGCTATGGGGTGTGTGAAATCACTATTCTGGGAGCTACATAGGGCACTCATTAAATATCTATTCCTACATAATTCACTTTTACACTTCCTCATTCAAATCTAATTCTTATCTCCATATAATGAAATGAAAAAAGCCCCCCAATTTTATACACAACCATTTTGATAAACATTTTCTATAAGAAATTACATAAATATTCCTACTGTGTACCAACATTTGCATGTCTTAAAATTTCTTGGAAGGAAATGAAATAAAATGTGGATTGGAGATCTTCAGTTTGTCCTAAACATAAAAAACTTAATCTATGTATAAATATATCAAAATGTTAATAAAACTTATAGCTTATTTAACAAAAATATTTTGAATTTACTGGACTGAATTGTGTTGCATAAAGTAAATTATTTTCTAGAATTGCAGTTAGAATAATCCCTTTTCCATACTATTCTTATTACCAACATCTTCAACACTGAAAACAAATTTATGTAGTGATGAAGATCTAAGTTGCAACATATAAATAAATTGCTTACTGACATTGTGCATGGACAATTATAATGAAACACAGCCATATATTAAAAATTTTGTGTAAAGTTCTACATAAGTTCTATATACATTCAAGCTCTTATATATACAATTAGGAGTTGGAGAGATCGTTCCCCTTTTTCTCTCTGTTTTTCTTGTTTACTTTTAATAAATTAACATTTCTCTATCCAATTATTTAAATTTAAATTGTATTTCATATTGCATCTTTGAATCCAATATTCACAACTTATACTATTTCAGTCAGAATTCTGTCAAATAGTTTGTTAGCAAATTCATTTCCATGAATTTTTAAATTCATTCCTTTTGTATAAAGAAGGGGTCTTCAAACTATGGTACATTGGCCGGATACGGCCCACCAAAGCCATTAATCTGGCCCATGCGGCATGATGAGACTACCCCATCCACATAGCCCTGCCCACCTGCTGGCCTGTTTTTGGCCAGCAGAGTGCTTCTGGAGGCCAGAGAGGCCAAAAACAAACTGTGTAGAGGCACTGGGAGGCCTCTGTACAGACCATTTTTGGCCTCCCTGGCCTCCAGAAGCACCAAAAATGCAGAAGCAGGGGACAGAGAGAGAGGGAAGGGGAAGGGAAAAGGAAGGAAGGAAGGAAGACAGACAGACAGACAGACAGACAGACTTGGGTTGTGGTAAAAACTAGTTCAGTAATAAGGATGTGATGGCCCTCCAGAGGCTACCGCACTACACTCCTATCATTCCTGACTGTTCATTATGTTTTTAAAAAAGTCCAGTGCCACCAGGGAGAAGTCAAGTTGTGAAAGAGTGATTGAAATTCCTCACATTGAAACCAAATGGTGATAGGTCATAACAGAGGTTATGCATTCTCCCTAACACAGTTTCTTGTTATGTGCCCTATGATTTAAATTTCAGATAAATATATTTCTCTGCTGTCCTCTTGTTAATTCAGCAAGGTATCCCAGGGCACTGCCAAGGTTGAAGGGGATCCTGCAGAAGTTGCCTCAGGAGCCAGTCTCATCTCTGTGCCCATCAAGCATTCCATGTCCTGGTTTCTCTTTCTCACCCCCATTTGCTCTTCTAGCACACTTTTTTTTCCTATGATATAACAGATAAAAGTCTTTGAATGTACCTGAGAGCAACACTTTAGTTGTACTTGAAATCTTAATTTCTCCAGAAGTTCAAATAGTGGAAAGAAGAGGGGGAAGAGAGAGAAGAGACAGAGAGAAAGAGATTTGTTGATTGTAACCTCCTTGGGGCTGAGAAGAATTGCTGCAAAACTGAGTTTCTTGAAGTGGATCACTAGACTCCTAAACAACTTAAAAAACGATCTAGTAAAAAGTAAAGTCAACCGAAAGAGAAACAAGAAAACAAAAGCAAATAACATCACCCCCTGGAGCAAAACAAATTACAGTTTAATTTGTGTGTATTGTTTAATGGACTGCTAAATTGGCCATGCCCGCCCAGTCACATGACCACCTAGACCTGCCCACCCAGCCCAGTCTGCCCCCCCAACAGTCTGAGGGACTGTGAATTGGCCCCCTGTTTAAAAAGTTTGAGGACCCCTGGTATAAAGGAACAGAAACAATCTTCTAATTGTCAGAGATGCAGTCTTTATTCGTGTTAATGAGGTCAGAGAGCAATTGCATAAGCAAACTATACCCATTTTTAACATTTTTCAAGTATACTGTCCATACCTGCAATCTTTCTATATGTTTTAATATTCTATTTTATCAATATTGAACACTAAAATTCATAGCATTTTTAATTCTACTGACATTGTTATTCAAACAAGCCTCTAAAATATTTTTGCCAGAATACCCCCACATCAGTTTCATCCCTAATTTCATTTCATTACTTTTATTCTTAATTTCATGTTACTTAAGACTCCTTTTCATTAACTTCCACAATAATGTTTGGGTGAAAAAAAAATGACACCATGTCCAAATGATACAAAATTAAATACAATGTTCATTAGAATTGAAAGTACAATAATTTACAGGTTCAGATTAAAAGGAAAAAACTGGCTGCTAGAGAGATTTCGGCACCTTCCAACGGGTTCAGTGTGGCTTTTTTTTTTTACTGTAAAGCTTTTATTATGGTTCCCCCAAATTATTAACTTATTAGATCTACAATTTTAACTAGTAAAAGACATGGATATTTTGTACTTCTAATCATCCTTTAAGAACCCCATTTCTTATGTTCACATGTTTCTATAGCAATTTGCAACAAATAACTTCTGTATCTTATATTCTTATCTCCACTTTTCAATCATTCTGTGATGAAATTAATGGAAGATGTTATATTTACAGGTTTCTTATTTTCTTACAAACATTCTCTTTTCATTTTCCTTTATTTCACTTATTTTCTTCCTTATTTCCAAGAGTAAATCTTTAGAGGAAATTTTTGGCACTACTAAATGATCTGTCCCAAATTTGGAATTTTTCATCCCCTCATAATTTTCACCAATTCTCTAATTTTTTTTCATCATAAACAATCATATTTTAGGTTGATTTCTTTGTAATCTATATGCATGAATGGACATGCTGAAGCAAATGCCTTTTTCTAAGCTGAATTTAACTAGTAACCATTCTGAGTCATTTTTAGGTTTCTAGGTGGACAATTTTTTCTTCATACTTTTGTCCCACTCATTCCATCTATTCTTATTAGATGAGCAACACCCCCCCTCCCAATTTCATTCATTCAGAATGTGTAATTCTCAAATAGAGAGGATAGGATAGGATAGTTGGCATTTTGTCCCAGTTGTAGTTTTTAGATACTTTTCAAAATTAAACAAATGCAACACATGGTACAATTCTAAGGTGGGTTATAACATTTTCTCCATATAAGCGTACATTTTTATTTACACTATGATTAGTTCTAGATTTATTCATTTCAGATGTTTAGAGATAAAATAAGTAAAATTAAAAATACAATTTATAGGCAGTCCTCAACTTATTACCACAATTGAGTCCAAAATGTATGTTGCTAAGAGAGAGTTGTTAAGTGAGTTTTTCCCCATTTTACAACCTTTCTTGCCACAGTTGTGATTCACTGTAGTTGTTAAGTTAGTGACATGGCTGTTAAGTGAATATGGGTTCCCCATTGACTTTGCTTGTCAAAAGGTGATCACATGACCCTGAGACACTGCAACTGTCATAAATATGAACCAATTCCTAATCATCCAGATTTTGATCACATGACAATGGGGATACTGCAATGCTTGTAAAGTGTGAAAAACAATCATAAATCACTTTTTAGTGCCATACTAACCTTGAACAGTCTCTAAATGAACTGTTGAAACTCAAGAAATACCTGTCTTCTTTTTTTCTTTTTGTAAATTCAAGCATTTTTTTGTGCTGAATGTTGCTCTTCTAGTAATTAATTTGGATAGAGATTTATTTCTTTAAATGGATAAAATGTACGAGCTGTCTGTATGGTTTGTTTTCTGGCATCCTTATAAAAGAATTGTCAGAAATCACATTGAGCTTGCATATAATAAATTCTTTCCTGCTCATATTAGAAGTACTCTCTTCTTTTGTTCTTGGGGATTATCTTATACCAGCAAAGAGACTATTTCTGACTTATTTATATCAGGGGTCCCCAACCTCCAGGCTGAGGACCAGTACCTGTCTGTGGCATTGGGAACCGGGCCACACAAGCAGTGGGCAAGTGCACAAGCTTCATTTGTGCATGTGCAGGATTAAGTTGCACACACAAAACCACCCCTTCCCCACCACCATCACTGTCACTGGTCCATGGAACCAGAAAGATTGGGGACTTATGATTATGATAGCATATTCAGCTGTAAAAGTTTAATGTCTTTTTCATTGAGAAACATAAATGCAAAAGCAACTAGTATTTCATTCAAAACATTGGCCAACGGTTATGCGAGTTCATCAAGATATCTAATACACATAACTTTATTTTAAATAGCTTTATTTGAACAAGTATAATATTCAGATTCTGATATTTTTGTCTCTTAGGTGCTGGTGATCAGAACCTTTTCAGTTCTCTGTATCCAACACTTTCTCAGCAGCTCCCAAAGGAGCCCATGGAATGGAGACGGTAATACATTTTTTCTTCATTGTTCATGTATTTACTATATGTACCACCAATGTAGAGTAATTTACTGTAATATAAAGTATTCAAATATACAATCAAAACATCAAGCAATAATCTTCCTTATGAAATAACAGTTAAATGTTTTAATCTCCTGACACTAGTTGAGATAAGATCAAAAGCTAAGGAGGAATGCATGTAGCAATATAATTTACTTATATACTTCTTTGTTGTGTTTAAAATAAGTAGAACTGAAATGAATTTTAAATTCAGTTCAGTAAATCTTTTGATATCATAAGCATATCATGTACAAAAAGTATTATATGTTAAAATGATTAAATGAAAAAGTTTAATTGAAATAAAGCATGGAGATTTCAATGCATGTTTCTATGTTCTGGGAAAAGCATTTGAGAATAATAAACAACCAGTAGAGCATTTTCTCTTTCACTGCATACTTCTATAAATTTTAGTTTTTTTATAACAGAAAATTATATGAAATTTTGTAAATTTGCATGACACTTCATATAAATCATTAAATCTGCACATCTAAACTAATCCTTCTTACTTTTTCTATAAATAATTATCTGCATGCTGTCTGTTGTTTTGTTCAGTATACATGTAGGAGATGAGCAGGTTGAGCTGGAGGACTGGATTAAATGCATAATCAGTTTGAAGTCATTGTGTAGCTATGTGAGACCAAGTCCTGCCCCCCATAAATTTCATTGACCCTTATTTAGCAGCAATTTAGCTTGGACCATTAGTTGCTAAGATCCTTGTGATAGGTAGCAAGAATCAACTCTTAGTGCTTTGAACTCAACTCTTGTTCCTGTTTATTTGGACTAACAATACAGTCAACTAATGTAAGTTTTCTAAATATTATTCAGGTCATATGGACGGGCCCCTAAGATGATCCATCTGGAATCTAATTTTGTACAATTTAAAGAAGAGTTATTACCTAAAGAAGGGAACAAAGCTCTTCTGACATTTCCTTTTCTCCATATTTATTGGACAGAATGTTGTGTAAGTAGTTTTATGTGTTCAAAACATAAGTCTTAACATATTTTGATGGTTGAAGATACTGTGTATTTGATTTTGTACCTTGCCATATTTATATTATAAAATAAAACATTAAACAGAGAGACAATGGAAACATGCAGCTATAAAGAAGCACATAGTATAGGTATTCAACTTAAGACCACAATTGAGCCCAAAATTTATGTTGCTAAGTGAGAAATTTACTAAGTTTTGCCCCATTTTATGACTTTTCTTGCCACATTTGTTAAGTGAATCACTGTAGTTGTTAAATTAGTAACACCATTGTTAGGTGAATCTGGTTTCTCCATTGACATTGCTTGTCAGAAGGTCGCAAAAAATGGTCACATGCTCCTGGCACACTACAACCATCATAAATGTGAGTCAAGCATCCAGATGTAAATCATGTGACCGTGGGATACTGCTATGGTTGTTAGTGTGAAAAATGGTCATAAAGTCACTTTTTTCAGTACAATTGTAACTTTGAACAGATGCTAAGTGAACTGTTGTAAATCAAGGACTATCTGTGCACACGTGGGATAGTCAATGAAAAACAAATGGTTCTTATTTTAATATATTTCTGCCTTGAAAATATTTTCTTTGTGTAAAAAAGATATTGGACTTTTTCTCATTCAGCTTGATAATTGTGAACATTTTTGCTCCCAGTATTATCAGAAAAGCAGTTCAAGCTTATTTATCTAGCAAATATAATCTTGACATTCATCACTTATACCCTTAGGATACAGAAGTATATAAAGCTACTGTAAAAGATGACATCACCAAGTGGCAGAATGTTCTGAAAGTTCATAGTTCAATGGATTGGTTAATTGTTGTGGTTGAGTGTGATGCCAAGAAAAAAAACAAAACAAATATCCTTCCTCGAACATCTATAGTAGATAAAATACGAAATGATTTCTGTAATAAGCAGAGTGACAGGTAAGATTTTTGATATTGTAACAGATCTGTGCTATCTAATCATTGCTGAATATGCACTGAATTCTTTAGAAGTAGTAAGTTCTTAGTGTTTTTATCTAAGCCATTAACAGACTAAAATAACATGGGTTATTTATAAAGGGGATAAAGATTAACCCCTTTATCATGTGAAAAAAATAGTTTGGAGATTGCTAATTAATTCCTGGTTTGGGAATGTATTATCTTTGAAAAGCAGTTATTAATTATATAACTATATAAACAAGAAATCATAATTATAATTATCAAATGTAAGCAAATATAGGTTGCTTATATTCTTAGTTATAAGAGATACCATTGTAATTGTTCAATTTTTCTGATTTTCTTCTGTTATGTTATTGTGATATTATTGGGTAAATTTATCTATGGTTTTGTAATAATCACATGTATCTGTGTAACACATATTAAGAGTTTTGAATGTCAGTTTATAATGTGTGGTGTGAATGTATATATAAATTTATTAAACTTGTATGTTGCATAACTGAGCGATTAGAAAAAAACCTGAACTTTGAATTTGATTTCTTGGGAAATAGTCAGGAGAACAGACAAAAAATAGAATGATTAAATGTTTTTTTATTATTATATAAAGATAAGCATTGTAAATGTTTACATTTACAAAATTTGGATAAGAGTAGCCTCTATGAACCTTGCAGAAGAGTTTGATCATGGAGCAGTTATCTGAGAAAGTCACAGCAAGATATGACTGATGAAATGCATTTCTTGAACAAGAAAGAGAATTCTTAACCTTGATTACTTCAGTAGCAATCTGAAGTTAAAGACATGGGGCAGAAATGGGCCGGTGATTCCTTCTTTGGAAAAACTGCCAAGTTGGCTCAGGGGCATTTGCCTATTTAAAAAAAAGAAACTATTTAATTGTGTAACCTTGACTGAAATATTCATTTATTCACTTACTACAGATGTGTAGTTCTATCTGATCCTTTGAAAGACACTTCCCGCTCTCAGGAATCCTGGAATGCCTTCTTGACAAAACTTAGGACACTTCTTCTCATGTCCTTTACCAAAAACCTAGGCAAATTTGAAGATGACATGAGAACTTTGAGAGAGAAGAGGACAGAACCAGGGTGGAGTTTTTGTGACTATTTTATGGTCCAGGTAAAGTAAAACAGTATGAGGAAAAATAATTATTTACAATAATATTTTACATTGCTTTTGCTTTGCTACTCACGTAATAATAGAACCTTTTTATAATAAAATATATTTTCTTAAAATAACTATAAGCTAAAATCATGAGCAAGAGCATTTAGCACTGCTTGCATAAGTCAAACTGTGTTATTTATCAGCGAGCTTATATATTTCATATTTAAACAATTGATTATGATGTTGCAGCTGTGGTAGCAATACCCTTAGACTTACATACCGCTTTATAGTGCTTTACAGCCCTCTCTAAGTGGTTTACAGAGTCAGCATATTGCCCCCAACAGTTTGGATCCTCATTTTACCCACCGTAACAGGATGGGAGGCTGAGTCAACCTTGAGCCTGGTGGGATTTAAACTGCCAAA
The DNA here is from genome assembly GCA_017656035.1 of Myanophis thanlyinensis. Taxonomy (NCBI): domain Eukaryota; kingdom Metazoa; phylum Chordata; class Lepidosauria; order Squamata; family Homalopsidae; genus Myanophis; species Myanophis thanlyinensis. Next base: position 10,809 of record JAEANM010024042.1, read on the forward strand.
CTGCAGGCAGCCAACACTCAGCAGAAGTAGCCTGCAGTACTGTACTCTAACCACTGTGCCACCGAGGCTCTTATACAAAGTTTACAAATGTGATAACGTTTACAAGGCTTTCCTAAAAAAAATAAGTTGCTATTTGATTGTTTTTTTCTGTTATAATCCTGATGTCAACATTCTGACTGACAAACCTAACCAAAGCAAGCACAGTTGAGATGATCCAATCTCTTAATGCAAAACTTTTATGGAGTACATCATTTCGGCACTTTTGAGGGCAAAACCAGATCTAGCGAATTCCCATACAAACTTTTGAGGGCAAAACCAGATCTAGCGAATTCCCATACAAACTCACTTTTTTTTTTTTTATTAAATTTTAAACATTTTGGACAACATATACAATATTTCACCCTGTGCTATACATAAGAAAGGAAGA
>JAEANM010024043.1:0-11234 GCA_017656035.1 Myanophis thanlyinensis
GTTGTGATGTTGCCCGTCAGGATGCTCTCTACAGTGCAGGAATAGAAGTTCCTAAGCACTTTCAGTGGAAGTCTGAAATCTCTCAATCGTCTGAGGTGAAAGAGACGTTGTCGAGCCTTTTTTTTACCATGGAATTGATATGGAAGGTCCATGACAGGTTCTTTGAGATGTGCACGCCGAGGTGTTTGAAGCACTCCACTCTCTCTACTGGGCTTCCATTGACGACCGGAATCTGATAATTCCTTTCCTGTTTTACACTGAAGTCCACTACCAATTCCTTTGTTTTGCTGACATTAAGAAGAAGCTTGTTTTCCAGACACCAGTTCTCTAGGTTCATGATCTCTTCTAGGTAGGCTGTCTCACTGTTATCAGAGATCAGACCGACTACTACAGTGTCATCAGCAAACTTGATGATTGTAGTAGAGTTAGTAGTGGCCATGCAGTCATATGTGTAAAGGGAATACAACAGGGGGCTCAGAACACACACTTGGGGTGCTCCGGTGTTGAGGGTGAATGGGTTTGAGACACGTCCACCCATTCTTATAGCTTGTGGTCTTCCGGTCAGGAAGTTGGAGATCTACCGGCATAGGGATGGGCTGAGTCCCAGGTATTCCAACTTGACGATGAGTTTGGAGGGAATTATTGTGTTAAACGTGGAGCTGTAATCTACAAAGAGCATCTTGACATAGTTCCCTTTTCTGGTGTCCAGATGGGTAAGTGATGTGTGGAGAAGGTGAGAGATGGCATCATCAGTTGAGCAGTTTCTGCGGTAGGCAAACTGTAGGGGGTCTAAAGTGTCCGGTAATGAGGTAGTGATGAGGTTTCTGACCAGTCACTCAAAGAATTTCATTACTATCGGGGTCAGGGCTACAGGGCAGTAGTCGCTGAGGGAAGTTGGATGTGGTTTCTTAGGAACTGGGACAATGGTGGACTCTTTGAGGCATGTGGGAATTATTGATTGAAGTAAGGAGAGATTGAATATCTCCGTGAACACAGGTGCTAGCTGGTCAGCACAGGATCTTAGGATACAACTTGGAATGCCATCTGGTCCTGCTGCTTTCCTGATGCTCACTCTCTTGAATTCTCTCCATACTTCGTGTTCTGAGATGGTGGGAGTGTTTACATCATTGGTGTTCTTTTCCTGGTTGTAGTCTATGGGGATGTCACTAGCATTGAGATTGTTAGTTCCATTGTTTCCATTGGCTGCATTCTCAAAGCGGGTGTAGAAGATGTTCAGCTTGTCCGCCAGGGATGTGTCTGCAATCATCTTATCGGATGTTGATGGGTTTTTATAGTCTGTTATTGTTTTTAGGCCTTGCCATAGGCTTCTGGAGTCATTTGTTGGTGTTGTGACTCGTTTCTTCCTGTAGCGCTGTTTGGCCTCCTTCACCGCTTTCCGCACTTTATATGATGCAGCTTTATATTGGTCCATGTCACCTGACACAAGTCCCGCATTGTAGTCAGCAGTGTGCAATCTCAGGGCATTGCAGATGGTCTTATCTACCCATGGTTTCTGATTGGGAAATGTTCTGATGGTTGTTTTTTGTGCAGTATCGTCTGCTAGTTTTCTAATGAATCCCACAACCACTTCCGTAAATCTGCTGATGTCGTCTGTGCTGCATCGGAACATGTCCCAGTCTGTGTTTTCTAGTGCATCTTGTAAGGTGGCTATTGATTGTTCTGTCCAACGCTTGACTTCTCTTTGAACCAGGGGTTCCTGTTTGAGTCTTTGTTTATATTTCGGCATGAGGAAAACAGTGGCATAGTCTGATTTGCCGAACGGGTCGTGATTGTGCTTTGTAGCCATCTTTTACTGTGGTGTAGCAGTGGTCTAATGTCCTTTCACCTCTAGTGGGGCATGTGATGTGTTGGAAGAAGTTTGACATAGCATATTTGAGGTTGGTGTTATTGAAGTCACCAGTCACAATAAGCACCGCCCCGAGTCCCTTGGGAGATGGGGCAGTATAGAAATCCTGAAAGAATAAAGAATAAAGAACTGCATCCCGATGTTGAGATTGCTGTTGTGTGATGATCTCATTCAGTTCATGTAGGGCAACATTTGTATGTGCGTGGGGTGGGATGTAGACTGCACTGACTATGATAGATGTGAATATATATTTGATAGATGTGAATAGATATGATAGAAGATAGTCATTAAGTGGGTTTTCCCCACATTACAAACTTTTCTTGTCACTGTTGCTAAATGAATCACTGCAGCCATTAAGTTGATAACCTGGGTTGTTAAGTGAATCTGGCTTATTTCGGAGAAGGTCGCAAAAGGGAATCACGTAATCCTGGGATATTGCAATTGTCGTAAGTACAGTACATGCCAGCAGATAAGTTTCTTAATTTTGATCATATGACCAATGAAGATGCTATAATGGTCATTAGTTTGACCAATGGTCATAAGACACTTTTTTCCCTGCTGCTGTAACTTCAAACAGTCTCAAAATGAACAGTTGTAAGTCAAGAACCACCCGTATTTTTGTTCCAGATATCACATAAAGAACAGAGAGTAAATTCTTGAGTAAATTTTTCCAGCCAACATACCAGAGTAGGATATTGTTCAAAATGGCAGTGTTCCACTGTCAGGTCTGCCTCCTTCAAATCCCAAGAAAGAAAGACCCTAACTCCACTAAGTTAGAGAACAGGTACTTTTACTGGGGTTTGAAGTGATTGCAGAGAAATCAAAGCAAGGTCTGAGTAAAATTGCAGGCAAGTTACATATCAAAAGAAACCCCAAAACCCTCCACCCGGGGTCCCAGAATGATTGTCCAATCCTCATTGCTCATTGCAATGCTCAGGCAGACATCTGCAGGTATTAATGTCCATTACAGTTCTGGGTCGGTTGACCTTGACCAGCCATAAACACCTTCGCTAAGGAATGCATGCTACAATATTCATACACAGGGGCCTCCAGTCACCAGCATTCTTCCCCTTCCCTTAATCCCAGCTCCCCCTCCCCCTGTTACTATGGCAGCCGATAAGATTGAAGCTTGAGAAAGGAAGTTGGAGGCTGGCATTCGGCCCTCCTGCAGTAGAGGTGTTAGCCCTGGAAGACAACATAAAAGGGGGAAGGAAACTGGAAGGAATTCATTCATACCTTATGGTTTATCAGGATACGTAGAATGAAATAAGTGAAGTGATCTAGGGGCCCAGACATTACAGGCATCCACTCATTCTGCCTGGGAAAGGGGAAAGTGTTTCCAAGCCACCAGATATTGTATTCTCTCCCTGTGTTTCCTGGAACCTAAAATTTCCTTAACTTCAAAATGTTGCTCTCCTTCAATGAGGAGAGGAACTGGTGGGTCAGGCTGGTTTGACTAAATTTGAGGTGTGCTCAGACTTAAGCAAGCTAACATGAAACACAGGATGAATACATCTAAGGATTTTTGACAATTTCAGCTGAACTGTAACTGGGTTGACAATTCTAATCACGGGGAACAGGCCCACATATTTTGGGCCCAGCTTCTTTGATTTCTGAGTGGTTTGCAAGTACTTAGTTGACAAGAATACTCTATCTCCCACTTAGAACTCTTTTGGAATAGCTCTTTTCTTGTCAGCATGTTTTTTATGGGCTTGATGGGCCACATCTAGTGCTTTTCGGATAACGGGCCAGGTAAATTGGAGCTGAATGATCCATTCTGCCAAGGATGGAACTAAAGGTTTCTCTTGGGACAGTTCAACGATCGATACAAAATCCTGGCCAGACACAACTGTAAATGGGGTAAAGCCAGTACTAGCATGGACGGAGTTATTACAGTATAAGCCACCTCTGCGAATGGGAGAAGATCCGCCCAATTTTCCTGCTGATAGTTGATGTACCATCTAAGATAGTGTTCTAGAACCGAGTTATCACATTCACAAGCCCCATTAATTTGAGGGTGATGGGCAGAGCTTAACCCCTGGTCGGAGCCTAAAAATGTCAAGAACTCCCGCCAAAACTGAGATGTGAACTGTACTCTGTGATCTGAAATAATTCAATCAGGTACTCCATGTAGACGATACATATGCTAGATGAATAATTTGGCAAGGGTTTTGGCCGAGGGAATCTTAGAACATGGTACAAAGTACAAAAAATGCCCTGCAGGTTTTGAATTGTGAGCATGTCCCAATATGGCTCCTTTCAAAATGGCAGGTACATATAGCTTGGTGCCAATCCAGGCTAGTCCATCTCGCATGGTGCACTCATTTGAGTGGGACAGGAACCAGTCGTCACTTGGCAGAGCCACCTTCAGCTGCTGAGATCAGTAAGGAGGTCGATGCTTGACGTTCTCTAGGCCCTGGTAACCACTGGTGCTGCTAGTTGCTTGGAAGGGATTACCAGCCAGATGACCTCGGATCAAACACTTTCGTACTTGGGCAGTCTAGATAAAGCATCTGCTATGAAGTATTTCCCCCCAGGGAGGTAGCAGAGTGAAAAGTTGAATCTGTTAAAGTGTTGGGCCCAATGAACTTCCTTTGGAGACATTTTGAGGGCTTCCAGGTTCTTATGGTTAGTCCTTATCTCAAATGGGTGTTTTGCTCCTTCAAGGAAGTGCCTCCAGGTTAGTAGGGCCCATTGGACAGCAAAAGCTTCCTTCTCCCATATCGCCCATTGTCTCTCTGTGTCAGTAAGCTTCCTGGACATATAAGCACAAGGTTGTAGATCCCCCACTACATTAGCTTGCAAGAGGAGAGCCCCCACTGCCACATCACAAGCATTGCCTTGGATGATGAAAGGGGTGTCAGGGTCAGGATGTTTGAGGACTGGTTCGACTGCAAATAGTCATTTGAGCTTTTCAAATGCAGCTTGGCACTCCATTGTCCAGTTCAGGGGCCAGCTAGGCTTAGATTTGATCTCCTCTTTTGTTTTTAGAATGTACGTGACGGGCATGGCGATTTTAGCTGAAGAGGCGATGAATTGCCTGTAGAAGTCAACAAAGCTCAGGAAACTCTGTAGTTATTTCCTGATGTGGGGCGGGGGTGCCCATTCTGTGACTGCCTGTACTTTGTCTGGGTCCATCTCTATGCCCTTGTGTGATATGCAGTAGCCCAAATAGTCAATCTTGTCTTGATGGAAGTCGCACTTTGATAATTTGGCATGTATCTCAGTGGCTCTGAATTTTTTCAGGACTGCGTGCACAAGTTTGACATGTTCCTCCATGGTCACGGTGTAGATGATGATGTCACCAGGTAGACCAGAACCCCCTTGTACAAATGTTCATGCAGCACTCTGTTGATTAGTTGCATGAATACTGCAGGGGCCTCTTGAAGTCCAAATAGCAACACCCTGAATTGGAAGCACCCCAGAGGGCAACTGAAACCCGTCTTCCATTCGTCCCTTAATGCAGACTTGGTAATAGGCTTCTCGCAAGTCCAACTTTGTAAATATTTTTCCTTTGGCCAGGTAAGCCAACATGTCCTTCATTAGGGGCAGCGGGTAAAAGTTTTCCACGCACACTGCATTGAGGTTCTTATAATTAAGACACAAAGAGAGCCATCTTTCTTTTCATGGAATAGCACTGGGGCAGCCACTCGGGGTCTCACAGGTTGGATAAAGCCTTGGTTTAAATTCTTATCAATGAAAAGTCATAATTCCTCCAGTTCTCGTGGGGTCATTGCATAAATCTTTGCTTTGGGAAATTTCACTCCTGGGAGAATATGCTACAGTCTGTGGGTGATGGGGTGGGAGCTGGTCTGACCCCTTCTCACTGAAGCCCTCCCTGAGGTCCGAGTACTCTCTTAGGATCTTCTCCTCCCCATCTAGGCATTCGCTTATTGTGGCTGCCAACTCCATCATGCCCTTGGCTCAGGGAGGGGTAGGTTTTCCCCTTCCTGCTGAGGGTGTGGATTGGATATGTAACAGACCCTTCCTCAAGTCCATGTGAGGGTTCCATTGCCATAACCAGGGTAGTCCAAGTATAACGGGTCATTCCATCCCCAGGGCCACGATAAAGCTCAGGGTTTCATTGTGATTCCCCCATCCACATCTCAACTAGCTCAGTTGCAAAATGGGCTGGATCCCCTGCCCCAGCCACTGACCCATCTAGAATGCAATAGGCATTTTCAGGGTTCTCAGTTTCAGTCTCAGTTTCTCTACTACCTCAGGACTGATTATGCATCTAGTGCACCCAGAATCCAAAAGAGCCAGCATTCCCCCCTCGGGATTTAGAGGATGGTACCCACAGTTCTACTGGTATGGTCAGGGGTCCCACATGCTGACTTACCAAGAGGTCATCATCTGAGTCCATTTCACTCTCCTGAGGTGGTCAGAGTTCCCATTTCCTCCTGGCCAGGAGGGGGAAACTCCATGATTTCCACTCCTTTAAGCATGATTTTGTGAGGCCTGGCTGACTGTTTCTCAGTTCTTCTGGGACCTGCCATCTTCAGCTTGAAGTTTGGATTGCTGAAGCACTCAGCTGTCCAGTGCCCCTTCTTTTCACACTTGAAGCAAGCTGTGGACTTTGGGCTAGCTGTCAGACCACTTTTTGCAGTTTCTCTTGGAGCAGAGGAGGGTTTGGTTCCAGGTGCGACCCCTGCAATAGTGGTCCCTGGCCTGGTCAATTTCCACTTCAGCTGCCTGTACATACCAGCGTTGGAGGTCTCAGGGGGCTCCTCTGGCAGCACAACCTTGGTAGACGTCATCATTCAGCCCATCCTTGTAGCATTCCATCAGGGTTTCTTGGGACCACCCATGCACGTGGCAGACCAGGCTCCGGAATGCTTGAGTGTATTCTGCCACAAACCTCCGCCCTTGGCTTATGGTTTTCATCCTGGTCCTGGCCCTGCGTTCCGCCAGGGGTGTCCACAAAGCATCTGCGAAGAACCATCATAAATTGGTCGTAATTTCTCAGCTGGGGGGCACCATCTTTGTGAAGGGAGGTCATCCATTCAGCTGCAGTTCCTTTGAGGGCCATGGTGACACATCTCACTTTGGCTGTTTCGCTAGCAAAATCCTCACCATACTCCTGCATATGGTTCCTGTATAAGGTGAGCTAGGAAGAATCCCAGGGTTTTGGGATCCCCTCCATATTTTACTGCCAGCAGATGAACTTTTGGAATTCAGTGCCTTCAGGGGATTCCCCTCCCCCACTGGTGGGTCTTGAGCTTCAGCCGCTGCCACTGGGATAGCTCTTCCTACTGGCCCTTGCTGGGCTGGAATCTCATTTGGGATTTCAGCACACACACACACCCCTGCAGCCTGCTCAATCTCTTCAACTGCTGGTTGGCAGCTCATTTCTGTGAATGCTTCCCAAGCCTTCTGGCTCTCTAATGCCTCTTGCAATAGCTGCAAAACATGACTCAGCAGGAGATCTTCTCTGTTGGACTCCACGCCGGGGTTCTCTCTACAACGGTGTCTGCTTACCGTCACCCCTGGGTGAAGTTCCTCTGGTTCCTCGGGGCATCCTACCCTCAGCGACCACTTCAGACAAGCTGCTTTTTCCTCCAGTCACAGTTCTCCCAGCCGCTCAATTTCCTCCCGGTATAGGCACATGGTGGGAAAGGTCGATCCCTGGGCTCCCATATCTTCTTGATCACTCCCAGGGTTCGACATTCTGTGCGCAGCCACAGCCCCCATGGTAGATTTTATCTCTGGGTTGGCTAGTAAAGCAGACCTTGCTTAATGTCAGGTCTGCCTCCTTCAAATCCCAAGAAAGAAAGACCCCGACTCCATTGAGTTAAAGAACAGGTACTTTTACTGCGGTTTGAAGTGACTGCAGAGAAATCAAAGCAAGGTCTGAATAAAATCGCGGGAAAGTTACATATCAAAAGAAACTCCAAAACCCTCCCCCTGGGGTCCCAGCATGATTGACAATCCTAATTTTTCATTGGGTCACAAGGCAGACATCTGCAGGTGTTAATGTCCGTTACAGCTCTGGGTCGGTTGGCCTTGACAGGCATAAACATCTTCGCTAAGGAATGCATGCTAAAATATTTTTACACAGGGACCTCCCGACACCAGCACTCTTCCCCCTCCCTTAATCCCAGCTCCCCCTCCCCCATTACTATGGCAGCTGATAAGACATAAGCTTCAGAAAGAAAGTTAGAGGCTGACATCCACCTTTCATACAATGAACTTGCTCTTTTTAAGCTCCAATAGGGCTTGAATTTATTGTTGGTTTTTGGCTACATTTCAAACTTAAATGTCTCATGCAGATCAGAATTATTCAGTTACCAAAACATCCTTTGTGGTCAAGGTCAGATTTACAATGCCCATTAATGTTACAAATTGATCCCTCAATACTGTAGAAATGTTCATAAAATACTGGGCAACTAAACAAGAACATTTTTATTTTTTGCAATCAAAGATTAACTTTCCTTCCCCCAAATGCCCCACTTAGTAACTGAATAAGTCACTCTAAACAGAAATTGGAGTCACTGTCACCTTTTCACCAACGAGTGGTACCCAAGGTCGCTGATAGATTAAAAAAATAGGATGAAGCACAATTAGAAACACAACACACAAACAACACTCAACGTGTCCCCAATATTCAACCATGATGCTGAACAGCAGAAATCTGTTCATATAAACCTGATTTTGCCTCCTAAAGAAATATCTTTCTTACCCCCCACTTCCTTGTCTATGGAGATTCTCCATCATCCAGGTCATGGTTATCCCAAAGGTACCTGGACTTCCTTTGTTTTTCCTTGAAGACATTTTGCTTCTCATTCAAGAAGCTTCTTCAGTTCAGTTTGAAGAAGCTTCTTGGATGAGAAGTAAAACATTTTCAAAGAAAAGGAAAAAAAAACGAGGTAAGAACCCCTTCCTTCTTCCCGCTCATCAACAAAGAATTCCAGAGACTTACAAAGGACAATGAAGTCTTCTCTATCCAGACTCTTGTTGAGGTATAGGAGTCCTGTTCTCTCACCGATCTGAAACCAGAGATTTTTGGACCCCGTTCCAAAGGAATCTGGAACTAGGCAATAGAAAGCTTCCTCTTCTTCCAAATCTTTTAAGGCATGGAGTTGCAATAAAGCTGTCCCTTCTGGTTGTTCCAGGTAAACGTTTTCATGATATGTCTTCCGGGGAAAGTACAGACCAAAGGCAACTGGAAAAGAAAGGCAGGGAAAATAAGAAAAAACACTGTCTATTTAAGATTCATGGTGTGAGAGTGGGTTCTTTCAAAAAAACTACAAGTAGTTCTCAGCTTACAATCATTTGTTTAGTGACAACTGAAAGTTATGGCAATGAAAAAACGGGACTTACAAACATTTTTCATGACTTCCTGACAAGCAAGGTCAGTGGGGAAGCAGGATTGACTAAATCACCATGTGACTAACTTAATAACTGCAATGATTCACTTAGCAACAGTGGTGAGAAAGACCATAAAACTCATTTAACAACTGTCTAGCAATGGAAATGTTGGGGTTAATTGTGGACGTAAGTGGATAACTATTTGTAGAAGATCTCAGGTTCTTGTGAATTTACCTCCTTGTAATCTTGCCTACCCATTCAATGGTTCACTGCCTTGTAGTGGTGAAGAGATTTGCATAGCCCAATGAAGCTATGAGCTATGCCATGCAGGGCCAGATAGACAGGTCATAACAAAGAACTCTGACAAAACGTGATCCACTGGAGAAGGAAATGGCAACCCACTCCAGTATCTTTGCCACAAAAACCCCATGGACAGTACCAAAAGACAAAAAGATATAATGCTGGAAGATGAGCTGCTCAGATGGGAAGGTGTCCCAATATGTTCCTGGGGAAGAAAGGGGCTAGTACTAGTAGCACCAGAAAGAGTGAAGCGACTCGGTCAAAGCCGAAAGGATGCTCAGCTGTGGATGTATCTGGTAGTGAAAGGAAAGTCTGATGCCGTAAAGTTCTATACTCCATAGGAACTTGGAATGCAAGATCTATGAATCAAGGCAAGCTGGACATGGTCAAACAAGAGATGACAAGACTGAACACTGACATTTTAGGAATTAGCAAACTAAACTGGACAGGAATAGGTGAACTTAATTCAGATGACCATCAGATATACAACTGCGGACAAGAATCTCTCAGAAAAAATGGAGTAATCTTCATAGTCAATAAAAGAATAGGAAAAAAGCAGTACTGGGATACAATCCCCAAAATGACAGAATAATCTTAGTTCGAATCCAAGGCAATCCATTCAACATCACAGTAGTCCACGTCTATGCCCCAACCACTGGTGCTGAAGAGGCTGAAGTTGACTGGTTCTATGAAGACCTACAACACCTTGTCATTATGGGGGATTGGAATGCTGAAGTAGGAAGTCAAAAGATAACTGGAATAACAGGCAAGTTTGGCCTTGGAGTAAATAAAGCAGGGCACAGGCTGGTAGAATTTTGTCACGACAATATGATGGTCATAGCAAAACACTATTTTCCAATAGCCCACTATTGGAGAGACACTACACATGGACATCTCCAGACAGTCAACACAGAAATCAGATTGACTATGTGCTCTGAAACCAAAGATGGAAAAGCTCTATATTGTCAGTAAAAACAAGACAAGGAACTGACTGTGGCTCAGATCATGAGCTTCTCGTTACAAAATTTAGGTTTAAATTGAAGAAAGTAGGGAAAAGCACTAGGCCACTCAGGTATGAACTAAATCATATCCCTGATGAATATACAGTAGAGGTGACAAATAGATTTAAGGAATTAGATCTGATAGACAGAGTGCCTGAAGAACTATGGACAGAGGTTCCCAACATTGTACAAGAGGTAGCAACTAAAACCATCCCAAAGAAAAAGAAATGCAAGAAAGCAAAATGGCTGTCTGAGGAAGCTTTACAAATAGTTGAGGAAAGAAGGTAAGCGAAAGGCAAGGAAGAAAGAGAAAGAATGCAGAATTCCAGAGAATAGCTAGAAAAGATAATGCCTACTTAATTGAACAGTGCAAAGAAATAGAAGAAAACAATAGAATAGAGAGGACCAGAGATCTCTTCAAGAATTGGAGATATGAAGGTAATATTTCAAAGATGGTCATGATAAACAACCAAAATGGCAGGGACCTAACAGAGGCAGAAGAGTTTAAAAAGAGGTGGCAAAATTACACAGAACTATACAAGAATGAGCTTAGTATACCTGATAACCATGATGGGGTTGCCACTGAATGTGAGTCAGACATCCTGGAATGTGAAGTCAAATGGGCCTTAGGAAGTCTGAGCAACAACAAAGCTACAGGAGGTGACAATATTCCAGCTGAGCTATTCAAAATCTTAAAAGAGGATGCAATAGAAGTACTGCACTCAATATGCCAGCAAATTTGGAAAACTCAACAG
>JAEANM010024044.1:0-11234 GCA_017656035.1 Myanophis thanlyinensis
GCTTTCCAAGAGCATGTTTTTCCTTTAGGGAAATATATTCTGCCTTTTTAATATTTCCTAGAATATTTCATTCTCCTGGAGAGGGGTGGTTGCTAACTTCCTACACATTATAATAATTTTCTCCAACTAGTATCCTCTAAATTTGCTGGGTTACAGTTCTGAGATTCCTCGTCAGTTTGTTGCCTCAGAATTCTGGAAGCTGGAGTTTGATTCATCTGGAGCAGAGATGGGGAACTATGGCCCTTTTATGATTTGTGGACTTCAACTCCCAGAATTCTTGAGTCAGTATGGATCAGGAATTCTGCGAGTTGAAGTCCACAAGTCATAAAAGGGCCATAGTTCCCCACCCCAGAATTCTGGAGGATAGTGGACTTGGGGGATTACTGCATAATAAAACTGCAATACCTATAGTTTAGAACTGTCAGTGCACCAACTGAACAACTTCAGGAAATAATGATATGAATTATGAGCTATTACATGAAAAACAGTTTGTCTACATATTCAAGTATTTTTTGTAAAATAACAGTGTAATACATGTAGCAGCTATTGGTATTCACTAAATACCACACAAAGAGATCATTTCTCATACCTAGAATGCAAATAATATTAATAATGTCAGCAGAAATACTGTCAATAGTAATAGATACTTGGTGCACAATTCCAAAACATCTTGAATGCCATGGTGATTGACAAAATCACCATCAGTCAATTGCAAAAGGTAGTTTACATCCTCCAATGAGATCTTTAACAGCATCAAATAACACCAGCTGCCTATCCCAATCCTTGGGAAAATAGGTTTTTTTTATTGCCAAATCCAGTCTAAACATCTGGCTGACTGTATGACCAACCACATCAAAAAGAGGTAACAAAAGCAGCTATATAGTAGTTATAAAAATAGAGAACAACAGATAACAACAACAGCTAATAACAGCTACTGATACTTTCATTGCCATCAGCAGCAAGTATTCATCATTTCTCTAAAAAATTCAAGATACATAAGGAAAAACAGAGTTTTTGAATGGCAGCAAGCTCATATCAAGAGAGCTGATTTAACTGGGGGGAGGAAAGGAAAAAAAAAGTAGGGCAGATGATGCAGCGGGCCTAGAGTGCATTGGGTACATATGGCAAGGAAAGTAAATTGTTTGTGTCTGAAATTGTTTGTGTCTGAACGAAAAGGTTCCCTGTTCTCCTGCCTGAGGCATCAGGGATGGAAATGGCATTTGTGAGACACTGTGTTGCAAATGCCAGATTCCTTGAAGGGCAGACTCGTTCAAATTTTTCTGTTCTGCAGAAGCCATGCAGAAATTAAATGTGATTGAGGGACGCATTTGTAAAATTAAACATGCTTCCGCATAGCAAGTCAAAGGACCTTCTGCAGCAATTCCTTCTCTTTCCTCATGGGTATTTGGATGTCAAGTGGTGGGAAGATGATGGGAAGGCTTTAGATGGAGGTCAACAACTTTGGGATCTCTTCTAAAATTGGGTGGATATGGCACAGGAGTGGCATATCCTTGTGGGATACGCCTATGAAATGGAATTATGTCTTAGATGAGGTTGTATGTCCCCTCTCCAAAGAATTTGCTGCCCAGTTTGGGCTATTCTGAACTAAAGAAACAGAATCTATCTTGGCGGGGTATTCTCTAGTGCAGGGGTGTCAAATTCAAGGCCGGGGGCTGGATCCGGCCTTCAGAGTGCTTAAATCTGGCCTGCGGGAAACAGCAAAGGACCGACCTGTGGTGCCTCTGCCAGTGAAAATGGAGCTGGGGAGGGCCGCTTGCATTTTCACTGGCAGAGGGTTGCAGGAAGCCGTCACAGCCAAAAACAGAGTTAGGAGCCCGTTTTTTTCTGGCAGAGTCCTCGGGCCACCATAGCTACCTCCAACATGAATGATGTCGAGCTGGCCACACCCATCCTGGCCACGCCCCTTGCCCCCCCGAGGTCAAACACAATCCTGATGCTGCCCTCAATGAAATCAAATTTGACGCCCCTGCTCTAGTGACAACCCAGCTGGATTATTGTAATTCATGAATGTGAAACTCAATCGCTTCACCTGATTTATTATGACATATTGTGACTTGTTTGTGTTTGGAGAGCCAGGATGACCATGGTCTGCGTGTGACACCTCCAGCCCATGGGCCGTCAGTTGGACACCCCTGTTATAGTTTATCTAGCAGTACATAGGAAATTTATCTAGCAGTTATAGGAAATGATTGCTTTCTAATATAAATTAGAGGGAGAAAAGGACAGAGATCATTCATTCATCACTTTCTGCTTTTCTTCCAGGAACTTAGGGCATTTGCTTGTTTATTTTTATTCCATACCAATAATCCTGTTAGATAAATTGATTAAGAGAGAATTAATGATCTCAAAACATCCAGTCAGCTTCCACGATTGAAGCAGAATTGGAATCTGAGTCTTGAATCAATATCTTAACCACTGTACTTTACTAATGTTCACATCTACATTTTTCAAATATGCAATAACCAGATATCCTGTTAGCCACATTTAATACTCAGCTAATGAAACTGGAGAAAAATGGCATAAAGCAAACCAATGCAAGGGTTTCAGTCATGTTTTCTACATAGATAAAGCATGAATAAACCATTTAATTCAAGGAAGACATGGCTGATTATCTAGACAACATATAAATAAGATGTGAGGTCTCTTGAACTTAGTTTAATATATTTATGGGATTTATTTCAAGGCAAGCATTACATTTTCTTAGAAATGGTTTACTTTATTGTCAATATTTTCTTATTTGAGAAAGAAAAGCGGCTGCATTTCCTTATGCCTGTGTGTTTTGGTGGTATTAGAAGCTACAGTTCTGTGAGATACACTTTTCCACAGTGTTTTCACACCCTCTAGTGGTTTGCTATAGAGCTCCATGTTGCTCCATGCTGACAACATGGAGGAATTTGGAGGCGGGTCTTTGTTGCTTTACAAAGAACTATCAGGATTGGGGGATTATGCAAATCCCCAAGGGGAAGCCGTTCTATAGGGCAAACACTATGCCAGAAAGCCAACTGGGGAGGTTTTACAAATCCAGTAATAATAAAACATAAATAACTCTTCCAATTTGGCAAAGTCTTACAATGTCTGCCACTGGCTTAGGTCAAGCTGTAACAAAATACCAGTCCACCAAACCAAATCATCAACTCCACAGGAAGGCTATAACTGCTTGTATTGTGGCTATCATAACACAATCTTACTCATCTGATTGTGCTGTATCTCCTGCTTTTTCTTCTTCTTACATTGTAGTGAATTAGGAAAATATCTGCCTGAGTTCCTTCTGAGTATTATTGATGTTGCAAAGCATCCTGATTTGCATTATTTTTTTGCATATTAATAGCAGTGCCAGACTGCTATTGACAGAGTGAAGGTACCTATGAAATAGGAGGCCTTCAATGAAGACTTTTATAGGCTTCCAATGTGCAGTAAAAGCCCCGTAATAGCTCCAAATATTGATAGTAGAAAGAAAACATCAGCTTCAACGATGAAATCCGAGGAATGTCTATTCAATATATTGGACATTGTGGAAATGCAGAAACCTTCACATAGAAAGGACCTTTGCCAGCTCTGCAAAACTTAGCCATTTAAAATGGGAAGTATTTACAGGCATTATCTAATGCTCCAAAGTAATTCTCTGCAATAAGTGAGAATATTTGTTTTCTAAATCCTCCAATTTTGAGCCAGTTTATCCTGGAAGGGAATGCTTCTACTTCCTACAGCAACATAATTTCCCTAGCTTTAGGTACTATGCAATTTGGATGGGCAGGGACACCAGATGACCTGCTCAGTTATTTACAATTTAAAATAGAGCTTCCCAAACTATGAGATGTACCTCTTTTGAGCAGAAAAAGTATGAAGAAA
This sequence comes from Myanophis thanlyinensis, assembly GCA_017656035.1. Lineage (NCBI taxonomy): Eukaryota > Metazoa > Chordata > Lepidosauria > Squamata > Homalopsidae > Myanophis > Myanophis thanlyinensis. The sequence goes on from JAEANM010024044.1 coordinate 3,871, forward strand.
CTTTTGAGTATTATATTCTTACAATAAATCCATCTTTTCAAAAAGTTTCATTGCATTCTTTTCATTATTCATTTGTTTTCATTTTGATGTTTGGGTAGGGAGGTGTGTTTGTTAAAATTATACTAAAGGAAGATCTGACAAAAGATTTAATCTGGTCTAAAACAGACCTTAAATAGATCAGAGTTAAGGTATGTCAAGAATTTTTTACAAATAAATAAATTAATAAAATATCTCGAGGGGAGCCTGTGAGTTATTCCTAATCCAGTTAGGATGGTTTTGAGTATCTTTCATCGGACTTATTTGTTCAACTTTCAGAGATGTCGAAGCTCTATATATACTGGCTCATGAGTTCCCAAGAACATAGTAGCAATTAAATTGTTATGGTTCAACTTAATGTAACTTGGGGTCAGATTTTGCAATAGGATTTCAACTCAGGTATAAAACAAACAGGCTTAAATCTGGGAAAGAAGCCAGATATTATTAAAGGTTAAAGAGCAACTTCAGAAAATTCCAGTTTCAGGAAGGCAAGAGGGCAAAACCATCTAGGTGGGTGGTTCTAATCCTTTTGGGCTATTTGTTTTCAGTTTAGTTCTTAACAAGAAGCGTTAGCTGCGTGGGGACTTGTGATACTGCATTTGATATTTATTGATTATGACATTTTCTTTATTAACTCCAGCTGTGGTAGCACTAATCTGTATCTTGATAGGGATAATATTCAGAAACAGCAGGAAAACTCCCAAGTCAGAGCTGAGCACAAAGGTGGTGCCTGGCCCATGGGGAGAAGAAGACTTAAAAGATGGGACCAATTTCCATGCAGAAGAAGAAGGTATGAAGAACTACTCCTGGCTGAGAATTGGGGGTAGGATTTGAAGTTCAATATATATGGAGAAGAACAAGTTGGGAAAGGTTGCTTTACATTATTTGTGTTTGTATTTAATTATTTGTGTTTTGGTATTAATAATCTAGCAACAGGGGTTGCAAGCCAGTGATTTCTGTGCCTGTCCCATAAATAGAGAGGGTTGCGTCAGGAAGGGCATCCGGCGTAAAAACATGCCAAATTTAAACATGCGAATCATCAATGTTAATTCCATACTGGATGAGTTGAGGCCCGGATTAACAACAACCACCACCAGTGCTGTTGACCTACAGGGAGCTGGCAGAAATTGGACTACTGTTGGTTGAAGAAGGAGAGGAGACAGAAGGATTTGTAGACAAAGAGAGAAGAGGACAGGCAGGACTATAAGTCTCAGAATTAGTATTAATCTATAACTCCTATGCGGCTGAAGATCTGGAGCGGTTGAAGACATGAAATAGTGCTGGTATGGTGCCTGGTGTTTTTGATGGGCTCCAAGAGGATACAGAAATGGCAATAGCAGCCTCTTAGCATGAAATGATGTGTAGGAATGACCTTGGGAGGCAGGAGGAAGAACTGCAGCCTAGACAATAGTTTAATAAATAAAAATTGGGGCTGAAGGAGGAGAGGTGGTGAAAATGTCTCAGAAGGGACACTCTCTAGTTTTGGGAAAGTAATGGAAGGAAGTTTCTGTTAATGTGATCTTATAGCGAGAGCCAGTTTGATGTAATGGTTAAGGCCATGCAGAGCCATCTTGCTGGGCACACAAGCTGTTGGCCAACTTACCTCCAACTGAGCATGCACATGATTGCAGCAAGAAATCCACTCGTCTTTGGAGCTCTCCTGCTCATGCACACATGATAGCTCACATGTACTGAGTCCCTGCACGCAGCCTGTGTGCATTGCATATGCAAAAGCTGCATGCATGTGCAGATGGTGTGGTTGCACATACAGCGCATGTGGAGGAGCCCCACGTAACTGTGGATGGCACACACAAAGCACTTACTTTTCGGCAGTCGGTAAGTAAAAGGTTCGCCACCACTGGGTTAAGGCATCAGATTAGAAACTAGGAGACTGCAAATTCTTGTCCCATCATGGACATGAACTCCACTGGGTGACCTTAGGCCAGACACTTTCTCTCAGCCTTAGGAAGAAGGCAATGGCAAACTATTTCAGAAAAACCTTGTCAAGAGAACTGCAGGGACATGTCCAGACAGACTTCAAGAATCAGATATGACTGAACAGGCAGGTGTGGGGAAAACCCCCTTACAATAAAGATAGAGCTGTTACTCTTGGCTATGCTTCTTTTCTGGATTACCTTGCAAGGCTAATTAAGCTGAGGTCCTCCTTTTTGGTTATGTAGATTTGTAACTGATATAGGAAGCAGTGAAGGTGATCTGAGTTATGAGGAAAGAAAGCTGCAACAGTATGCACATTATTGACAAAAGCTCTTTACCTCTACATGTTTATTGAGATGTATGTCCCCGAAAGCTCAATACAACATATTCCTAGATGCAAGTCAATGGAAGGTGCTTAATCACAAGCGAGAAGCTTTTCCATGGTGTGCAAATAACTAGATGCGGCTTTTATGCATGCCATGTCTTTACTGGTTTAATTTACTAAAAAGCCCAAAGGCCTGTGAATTTTTCCAAATGTGGGATAGAAACAGAAAGAAATGCCAAGCCAATCTGTTCTGACAGGATGGTTATGTGGTCAAGTCTGGATGCCTTTCCAGAATGAGGATTCTGGATTCTCTTATCCAAAGGACAAATCCTAACACTGCTTGTTGTGTTGGGAGGAAAGCAGCCCTATAAGCTTTGCAAACTAGTCTCACAGGAGAAAGCAAAATGCGAATACTACTCCTTCCTCTTATAAAAGATTTGCCTGAGAGGAGAAAGGTGTCCATTGACTGGGTCTTGCTTTAGGCCCACACTGTCTCTGCTCTATAACTGAATGGACCCATCATCTAATGTTCTTCTAATGTCCTTCAGGAGTTGGTCTTCCTTGGAATTTCCTTATATTCATTGCCTAGGCACTGGCCTAAATATGCATTACATTTAAGAATATAAGCAGTATGTAAATTCATGTGCCAAGACTGCTGTTAGAAAAAAAATCCGGAAGAGGGAACCTTGACTTACCAGTTTTCTTCTCTGTCTCAGTTGTTTTTCTGGTTTGGGTGATGAGGGTGGTAATAGAAACTTTTGCAGTGAAGAAATGAGAGAATGGATTGAAGTAACAGCACATAATGTGTTGATTGGTGGGATGAAAATTTCAGGCTTGCGTTCTGTGATCAGCTTTTAGTCATGCTCAGCCAGGTTGATACAAGCCAGTGGTTCTTTGCTTTTAAGCAACCACATGGCTTGGGTGCATTCAGAAGAGTCACTTAATAGCGCATGATGGCAGAATGAGAAAAGTTAAAGCACTTTTTAAAGTCCTGTCAGCATCCAAAGAAAACAACCCTGTGCACTATCTTCAAGTGGACAGAACACAGTGTTTTAAGATCATGGATTTTGCTGTTAGGAGTCTGTTTTGTTTTCCTTTGTTTAACCCATGGATCATTTCACCTTTTTTTTTTTTTTGATAAGAAAGGTATTTTCTTAAGGGTTTATCAACATTGATGGTTTGGCAAAAAACAAAAAATAAAATGCAAAATAAGAAGCCCTTCTTAGAAACTAAATAAACAGCATGAGGACCATTCTATATCATTAGTAGCCCTCCTCCATTGATTCTTTTGTTTTGAAATTAAAGAAATGGGAAGCATTTCTTTCTGCCTCTTTTTACATGAAAGACATGAAATGCATAGATAAAATAATACGAAGAAAAGGATGTGTTTTTCTGTACAGTTTAGAATGTAAAGGGAGAAATAATTTTGCAGCTGCGAACATCTTTTATTTTCTTATGTACTTTTAAAACATTGTAAACTGCCGTCTCATTTGCAAACAGAGTAGTGGCATACATAATTTTTTTTTTAAATGATGCAAAAATAAAATTACAGCAATCAGAGCATAAAACAACTATTCATCAGCAAACCAGCTACACTGAACAACAAATCAAGGCAAACTGGGTTGAAAACATTAAAAAGCTTAGGCAAACAGGAACCATTTGATTTGGTACCAAAGTGATATTAGCATAATCATCCCATTCCTTAAATTAGCTGTTGCTTCAGTCAGCAGTGGCAGTGACACTTCCTCCATTCTCTTCTTCCTCCTCTACTCATTGGGATTGCCTGGAAATGGCTGAGAAAGACCTGGACTACAGGATGGAAGTATGGTTCTCAGGGCCTGGTATTTTTCTCAATGCTTGCTGTTAGCTTCCTTCATCCTTTCTCATGAGACTTAAGGTCAGTCTTCGGCAGGGAAGAAGCACTTGTTAACACCGCTCCTTTACGCCAACCCCAATAACCATAGCCAGGGAAGCTTAGCATTGGACCTCCATCACCATTAAAATGTTTACCTCAGGACATAGATGCAGCGTCTACTTGCACTTCTGCTCCTAGATAAAGTTAGTGCCCAGAGATTGATCAGTCAAATACTCTCTATAACAAGGAAGAAAAAACTGTTCTCTAGGTTTTTAAGGTCCAGCTCCTATAGACCAATGTTTAAGGAAGCACAAATGAACCACACTTTAATACTTTTCATAGGCCATTCCTGGTCTACACTCATTTTAAGGCAATGGTTCTGCAAGATTGTAGCCAGAATTGTTGTCATTTCCTAGCTCTATATGGAGATGCCAGAAACTGAACTTGATTTTTAGGTATATATGTTTTTTATGTTTTTAATGTTTTTTTTCTTGTATGTTTGTCTTAAAAATAAAAAAACTCTTTTTTTAAAAAAGAAACTGAACTTGAAACTGTGTGCAGAGTATATCCCCCCCAAGACTCAACAAGTAAGAAAAAGTATTACTTCTGATAATCATCTATAAATATTACTTGTGTCCTCTAAAATTCTTTGTTGATATACAGTTAGATGCAATAGTTAATAGGACCAAAGATTAGACTTTTTCTTTCCCAGAAAAAAATAACTGAAACCCTTTATCCTGTTTTATGTTTATTTTTTGTATTATTTCCTCCACTTTTTCCTGAAGATGATGATGAATGGAATGAATTAGCTCACATCCCTTTTTCAACTGAGCGTTACACTGAAGGAGACATGGTCAAAAGATCAAAGGATTTTTATGAGCTTCTCAAAAAGAGACGATCTGTTAGATTCATCAGCGATGAGCCAGTTCCAAGAGAAGTAATTGACAATGTGATTAAAACTGCAGGTAGAACTCTTTGTAAATGGATTTCTTGAAAATGATCAAAATCTAGAGTAACTACTCTAGCATCCTGTTATCTTTCACTTCAAAAATATCAATCTACATAGAGGGATATTGTATGATACATTTATAGAAGTGAACAACATTACTAAGAAAATGGTGCTCTATGTGAACTCAGTCTTCCTATAATAATTCAGTGTTAGTTTCAGTATCTTTCAAAATCCCTCTCCCAACATGATAGATGGATAGATAGATGACAATGATGACAGACTGACAGACATAGTCTCTTTTCAATTTTCCTCAATAATTCCCATACTGCCCATTTAACATAAGAAAAGAGCATGTGTGTCCAATGTCCATATGGTAAAGCTAAGAAGGACATCTACCAAGTTCAATTAAGATAAATACACTGCTTGTTTGTCACTCTGTATTTGTGTAAACTGTTTCTCAGTTATAGTACACGTTTTTGGTATAAAACATGTAGCCTCAGGAAGTGCTTCTCTAAGTCACAGTAACTCTATGGGAGTTTATATAAGATGAAATGGAAAATAAACAGCAGTGTTAAACATATGAATAGTTTGGAAGCCAAAGTTATCCCTTATGTTGCCTCTATAAGTCACAGGAGGTGCCCCCCTTCCCAAAGTTTTCTCTTCTATCAAGAAAATGCATTTCTGAAGATCATAATCCATTGTTTTATTAAAATTAGCTTTGTTTTTTTCATGTTGGGGCAATACATATACAATAAACAATTTAATTAATTGAAATTACTCTAACCAATTATCTGACTGAATGCTGTAATCTTAGTATAGTTGATTAGTTGGTATTCCAGTTCCAAAAGTAGTGAGGTTTAAAGTTGTGGAATCTACTTTTTCTTTTATTAGAGGCTCATCGGGTATCTCTATTCTTTAATCCAAATATTTCCTTTTTATTCTATTAAAGGAACGTCTCCTAGTGGGGCACATACTGAACCTTGGACCTTTGTGGTTGTCAACGATAAAGAAGTAAAGCATAAAATCCGGGAAGTCATTGAAGAAGAGGAAGAAATGAACTACATGAAAAGGATGGGAGACAGATGGGTTAATGACATAAAAAGGATAAGGTATCAATAGGATGATTGCTGCAACTTGGAGAGAGTAACCATTATGTTCCTTAGGTTACGGATATAAGGATCAATTAAAATCTAGCTTATTGGTGTCATTTTTTTTCCTGAGTACCAGTAAAGTAGAGGTACAGGTTCCCCTCGCACATATGTGCTAGTCATTCCCAACTCTAGGGAGCGGTACTCATCTCCATTTTTAAGCCAAAGAGACAGCACTGTCTGATGACGATTCCATGGTCATGTGGCCAGCATGACTAAACATCGAAGGCACATGGAACGCTGTTACCTTCCCACCAAGGTGGTCCCTATTTTTCTACTTGCATTTTTTACATGCTTTCGAATTGCTAGGTTGGCAGAAGCTGGGACAAGTAATGGGAGCTCATTCTACTTCATTTCTCACCTGGCATTTTTATGGCAACCAATTATTGCTACTGTGATTGAAACAGTACAAGTGAAGTGGGTGTTGTTGTAGCCAAGGTGCTGAACACAATGCAAGGGGTTTTATTTTACGCAGAAAAATAGTAGGTGTTACGCCTGGCAGCTTTCAAAAGGTTTTGTAGAAGGTTTTCAACCAGACTTTTTATTGTATAATACATCTGCATTTTATAACTAGTGCAAATATTTAATGCTAAACAGCTGTTTAAAAATGATTCTTTCTTAGGACAAACTGGATCAAAGAATATTTGGATAGCGCTCCATACCTGATTCTCATTTTCAAGCAGGTGTATGGAATACTTCCAGATGGGAAAAAGAAAACTCACTATTACAATGAGATCAGTGTTTCTATTGCGTGTGGCATCCTTCTCGCTGCCTTACAGGTATGCTTGCAATTTGGGTAAGAGCAAGAGCACAAAGAAATATAATCAACAAGGAGTATTATGCACAACCATAGTTTTTTTTAGGAAACTAACACCTGCTTTCACTGTACACTTTCTCTTAGACCATACAGCTGGGGAAAAAGAGGAATTGATTCTACCTTAATGGAAAGGTATTTTAGGCTGCACACACTATTTGACAGAATATACAGACTGTTGTAATCTTGGAAGCTTGGGGATTTTCATTTAAATCTGTTGAACAAGTTTAGAACAAAGTTAACATACTAAAATTCCATGACAATCTGTCAGTGTAATATAATATAATATAATATAATATAAT
>JAEANM010024045.1:0-11234 GCA_017656035.1 Myanophis thanlyinensis
TATAATATAATATAATAAATTCCTAGCTAGCTAAATAAATACATGCATATGATATGGGTTTTGGACATACATTTTAGACCAGAAATTGCAAATGCTGACTAAATATGGTTTTGAAAGTACATCTAGTTGTAGATGCTATCTGTGTATATTCTAGTGTTGGAATGAGATGTCTGTTTTGAATGGTACTGTATTTCATTTGAATATTTGATCAGGATCCAATCTGGATAAGCCACTAGAAGCCGAATTTAGTCTTCCAAGCTTTCGGACTCATGTCAAGGAACTTCTCTCTACCAGAATACATGCTTTGGGCTATTCTATGCATTGTATTTATGTGCTGCCTGGTTGGGTGTGGCTTTTTTTCTTGGTTGATGGATGTGTTGATGGCCAGCTGTTAAGTCGTTGACTGCTGTTTCCTTGTGCTGCCAAGTCCTCGGGACCTACCATATTTCCCCTAAAATACAACCTACCCTGAAAGTAAATCCTAGCTTGATTTTTACACATGTGCCCAATATAAGCCCTTCCCCCCAAATAAGCTCTAATTTAGGCCCCACCTACTCTGGAGTGCAGGGGGTGAGGCCAGGTACACAGGTAAAAATTAAGCTAGGATGGGGATGGGGGGTGGAGCTGCCGTACTTACCAGGCCTTGCACACCCTGATACCTGCCTTGCCTTGCAGGCCCATTTCTTCTGCGGCTGCTTGCCACTGCTCACACACATCATTCCTGGTCTCCGTTTCATCATCAGAGATCTTCTGGAAAGCCCTCTGTAGCTGAGTAACGAGGTCTGGATTGACATGTGCATCATCCCTTTCATTTCACCATCAGAGGCTTTCTGGAAAGCCTTCTATAGCTGATAACAGAGATCCAGATCAATCCAGAGCTCTGTTATCAGCTGCAGAGGGCTTTCTGGAAGGCATCTGATGGTGAAACAGAGGCCAGGGGCGATGTGCATATCAATCCATATCTTATTTCTCAGCTGCAGAGGACTTTCCAGAAGGCCTCTGATGGAGAAATGGAGGCTGGGGGTGACACATGCCAGCAGTGGCATGCTGCTGCAGAAGAAGTGGGCCAGCAGCGGGCTCCTGTTGAACAGAGCTGTCAGTGCTGCCTCCATGAGGTGAATTAGTAATTAGACTCCCTGAAAATAAGACCTTGGTGGCAAAAAAAACATTGTAAGACCAGGTCTTATTTTCAGGGAAACATGATAAGTACCTGATAAACCGATTGTATCTCAGCAATTCTGCTGATTGACAAAAGGCCTATGTCCCTGGCTTCAACCATTTGCTTGGCTATCTTTGTATCTGCTCACCAACAATCTTAGTAGATACAAAATTGAATGTATGTCCTTCTTCGTTGCAACATGAGGCTACTAATGAGTTCAGGTCTCATCATCTTTAGACAATGAAATTTCATTTTAATGTATGCCGATTAGTGTACATTCAAAATGACAAGTTATTCTAAGTTCTAAGTCCACCTGACCTTTTGCTTGTGTTCTTGCAGTCTGGTGGGTAGCTTCCGTCCCTTCTGTCCTACACAATATTTGATCACAATGTAGATGATTCTTACGACTTACAAGCTGAGTCAGGATTCTACAGTTTCTGCCCATGAAAGTTAAAGCAATTTAAATAGCCTTAAATATTTGAGAATCAGTGTGATATAGTAGTTAAGCTGCTGGTTAGGAGCAGGAAATCTCAGATTCTAGACCACTCTTCAGCATAGTAGTTTTGGGCAAATTATTTTTTCTCAGCCCCAGACTTTCTATGGTAGATAAAAATATACAACCTTCAATGAAACAGCCTTCCTTTTACAATGGCTTGCTTCAAGAACATCAATGTCAGTGTTGAATCACTATTCTTAAATATTGTAGCCATAATGAAATCCTGCAGCTAAAATCTTACATTTTCATGCACAATTGTTCTAATAGCACACAAGGAGACTGTCAGGGTTCCACACAACATCAGCAACACAATCAGAACTCCAACAAGACAAAGTCCAAGGAATAAGATTTTATTGAAGACATAGTTCTGGTATGGCCTGGAGAAATCCCGAATTTAAAGTTCCCAGGCTTTTTCCACCCAAGTAAAACTAAAAGTTCCACCCCACTAATTATCACATGTTAATTTCTCACCAACCCCTTCAAAAAGAGATTCAACATTTCCCTTAAGACATTCCCCCACAGGTGTCAATTGTCCGGAGAAACTTTCTCATGAGAACCAGACCTAAAGGAATGCAAACAAGATAACAATTTCGAGTTGTCTCTAACAACTCCCCCTTCGCCCTCTCAGTGACCTTGCAAAAGAAAGAAAAAATGTGTCAAAGCTAAAAGGCTCCAAATAATACTTTAAACAATGGCCAATATTCCTCAGCAGAAAACCCCCAGTCCAAAATGTCCTTTTAGACTTGACAGAGACTTGTGTTTGCATGACTGGCCATTTTTGTTTCATTCCCATCCCCTTTACTGAAATGTAAAGATAATAAATGGGCTATGTGCCCTATTTCAAACCAAAAGATCTTGACTTAGTTAAATCTCTTGACCTCTTATTGGGGAAGGAGGGCAGGTTCCTGGGCTACATTACTGCCTTCCAGAAGCATATGCCATTTTAGCCCATCCACAATTCCCTGAAGTTGTACTGAAATGGCATCTGAATCAAGGAGGTAGCAGCATGGCCCAGGGACAAACCACTCTATTCTTAATGTGGTCTTAGATGCTGAAGAAACCCCTGGGCTCTGGACATCTTCATAAGGTAAATGTATGATGGGTAAAAGGGTGTGGAAGAGACCCAAGCCCTGCGGAAATCCAATGGGGGCAAGAAAAGACTGCAGGGACCTGTTAGGGGAAAAAACTGGCCCAAGGAGTGGGAAGTAGCACATGGAGTATTTCAGATGGTAGTGGAAGCTCTGGGCAAGAAGCCTTGGTCTGTGCTAGGTTTCCTTGTCTCTCCCCCACCACCAAAACCACCATGTTTGTTTAACAAGCTGCATCAGGAAAATTAGGGGCTGGGCATTTTAAGCAAGACTATCTCACTTAATAACCATGACCAATTCCAACCATAATGGGCAGGCTCCATTACAGCCATAGGTCAAGGACTACTTTTTATAAACTTAATAAGCATGGGCACTGTAGAAATTGAAGAGACTTTCTAACCCTAACCCTAACCCTCTGCCTCAAAACAGACAATGCCCTCATAGTTCCCTCTGTTTCTCTCACTAAAATCAAGATTATATTATTGCTTCAACCCATCCTTGCAGTAGAAAAATCAAATACAGCAGGCAATTCCCTGTCTTTAACTATTTTATGTAGGGGTGGAATCTGACCGGTTTTGTTATTGGTTCAGTGTGCGCGCATGCGCACCAAATGCGCTGGTGCTTTTAGAGGCACCAGAGGCAGTGGAGATCATCGGGAAGGCTCCATAGATGCTCCAAACAGTTGATTCAGGTAAGTAAGAAGAAAAACAAAGCTCATATAAGGAAGGATAAGGGCAGGGCAGGTGGGCAGGGCCAATTTCAAATCTCTACTACCGGTTCGGGCGATGTGGTGCAATCTGGCTGAATTTCACCACTGAGTTTATGGCAGAGATGAAATGGGATTCTGTACTTTTAATATTCCACCTATTTTAATAAGTTTTCCAGCTTCCAGCTATGTGTATGGGAATGCCTGCCCCATGTTATGTCTTTTATGTCTCAGAAAGGAGGTTAGTCAAATTAGAGCTAAAGGATTGACAGGATGAGCACAAAGCCAGACCTTCCTATCTCTCAATCCTTATTGACTCTGAAAAAGACTTGTTTCTGAAAAATGTATTTATGCACAACATACACAATGTCATGTGCCATATCTGTAAGAAGACCATCTTTGTCCTTAAACAAGGTGATTTTATTGATAATAAGAAGTCATCATTTTAACTTTTTAAAGCCAAGTATGTTCAAAATGTGAATTGAGTTTGTTGGGCAATTTCTCTCTTGCTCTTATATCAACCATAGACAAGGCAGTTTATGTCTTTATTGTTTTCTCTTGGGCATAAGACAGATTCAGTGGTTAGGCAGGTAAGAAAGCAAGCTCCTCTGGAGATTTCTGAGAATTCACATCTAAACTTCAACTCCAAATCCCCCAAAAACCCTGGTTAATGGAGTATAATAAGAGCCATGATGGGAAACCACCTTAGATAATTATAAATAAACAAGCTGTGATATTATCCTGATCACCTACACTAAACAGTTGGGGGGGATATGTTGAAGCATAGTTGGTCAGAAAAGATGATGAAATAATACGCATTTTTTGTTGATTGGGAAATGGGCAGGAGTGATCACCTCTAATATGTTTCACCAAGTTTATGAAGAGTATATTTTGCAAGGAGATCTGCCTGTCATTTGGATCTAGAAAAGAGATCAAGTGATTGATTGCACCCACAGGTTCACTAGAAGGCTTAAATACAATACAGTTTTGGCTATTGCTTCCCTGATAAAATTGATACAAAAAAAGAACTAGTTTTGAAAGTGTGAAAGTGTCCAACACAATGTGAGGTATCCCAAATGGATTATAATTATCAGCTACCTTGATAAAGATTTTAAAATTCATGCAATAAGTTTAACCAAACTTTATTTAACTATTGTTTATTTAATACACTATATTTGACTCGTTCACATGAAATATTCAACCATATACAAAGCATATTTGTGTGTGAATGGGGAGGTAACTCAGTATTCCAGCTCTAAAATAACTGCTTAACTCCTGAGCATGTTTAAACCAACAATTACCATCCAAGTACCATTGTGGCAATATTATTAACAAAGATATGTATTACTGCCATAATGATGGCTCAGTAATGCATCACAAATCTATAATGCTGCCTATCTGAACCTGGTGACCCTGCATAGCTAATGATACATAAACACATAAAATAGAAAAAAATAAAAGAAACACAGGACAATATAATACAATGAGAACAAGGTGCCAAACAAAGCTCATCATAAAGCATAAAGCAGGAATGGGGAGCGATGGCTGTTCTGTTATTACCCACCAGCGCCTACATGAAATTAACTACTACATAGCAACATGTATGAATACTTGTGATGATAATTTTTTTTCCTGCACCCAAAGATATTGGTTCAGGAATTCTGGGAGTTGAAGTCCACAAGTCATAAAGGGTATCACTTCCCATCTCTGCCATAAAAGATACTTAGTAGCTCAAATATCTGACCCCAAAACCATCTCTTCAGGGATTTTGCTTCCAGCTGCCATGAGTTCAGTCCTCACATAGTTTTTCATGACAAAGTTGAGATATCTTAGACAAGATGTGCCTACACAGAGTGATGCCTATAAAACAAATGTCAAACAGCTATTAGTTAAAAATGATATTTTATATAAGCCTACCAAAACCCACGCACACATTAAGCTTAATAAGAACAAATGGAGATAAGGTTGTAGCCTTTCCGTATGATGTATATGTTGAGCCTCCCACAAAATATGTAGGATGAAGTGATTTGCAATAATTTCAGCCTTCCCTCATGTTCTTATATTTATTCAATTTTTCTAAGAAAAGGTCTATATTTATTTTAAAAAATTAACTCAAGATCATCATACAATATAGTGTTATCCTTTCCATAAAAACATATTCAATATAAATAATCAGTAATAACTACAATAACTATAACGGGAACTATATCAAATAATAACTAAAATAATTAGTTAAAAGCCTTCTACTGTATGCATGTTTTGACTATAACCTTGGAAAATAAATGTTTGTGGTTATTGCTTTAATAATAACTGACCAATGTCTGGCAAATTTCCCAACATACAGCATTTTTCATAGTGATGGACATCATTTAAAAGTATTTGTGCCTGGCAACTATCCAATTCTTTACATCTCTTTCAATGAAGATAACTGGAACAAGGCTTCAGATGTTGATTAAATAAGTCAGGAAATAACATATAATGTCATATCAATGTCAGCTGAAGTCATGTTTGTGTATTTTTGAAAGACAAGAAGGTTAGACTAAACTAGCAATATAACCTTCTCGCAATGTAGAAAGTAGAATCTTGTCTTCCATTGCACTAAAGGGCAGCTGGTTAGTTTGAAGTTGCAAGATGGCATACACAATTCTTTCTAATTTACCTAAGCTGAAAATACATTCAAAGCTCCTTTGCTAGTTAATTTTTTAGAATTTGTGGAGCCAATGTATTTTATTAGTCTTTTCTATTATTACCCACCAGTGCCTATATGGAATTAGCAACATGTAGCTAATATGAATGCTTGTGATGATAATTATTTTCCTGCACCCAGATATTTTAGACATTACCTCTCAATAACCATTTCAACATTTTATTTGTCTCATCCCCTAGCCCCAAAATCTAAAGGGGTGAGAAGATCCCTTTAGTATTCAAGTGGTCACTTTGTATCATTCTGGTCAACTTTGCTTCTAGATATCATGTTAATTATTGAATATTATTACCCTATGTACAATTAATGGATTGCATCTATCAATTATCTGTCTGTCTGTCTATCATTCTATTCTTGGCCAAGTGTAATTGGACACACAAGAAATTTGTCTTCGGTGCATATGCTCTCAGTGTACATAAAAGGAAATGGTACATATGTCAGGAATCATAAGATACAGCACTTAATGATAGTCATAGGGTTCAAATCTATCTATCTATCATCTTTGACTTTCTTACCACAACTGAACTTCAATTCAGTAGCACTAAACTCTAGAGATCTACAAAATATCTGAAGAGGCATTTCATGAATATTTGGAGGCGCTTCCAGCCTGTTGTTGTTGTTGTTGTTTTGATTAACATGTTTTTCCATTGGCAAACCTGGACATTTTCATCCTGCAGCCTTTTTATTTTTAAGGTCAAATCAAAATCAACTCAAATTCAAATTTTATTGGTCACATGCACAGTCATACATGGTACAATATGCAGTGAAATGCTTACAGAAATAAACTTTAACTGCTAGTGTGGTTTACCTTTTAGTTCTATTCATGTGGTTCTGCTTTATACTTTATTTTTTTTCTTACATTTTATCATTAAAAGTATAGCAGTATCTTGAATACTACTATAGAGGAAATACGATATTGATGGGATAATGTTTAGATTTATCAAAGAGCATAATCTCTAGACTAAAAGCATTCTAAACATTCTTGTAGACTATTCACATGGATCAAATGTTTGAAGGTGATCTCAGCCAATAGTCTTCGATGCTGAGACGGAAGATAGACAAGGACATGCAAAGACATATTGCATCAATCTTTCTCCTGCAAAATAAATGATTGTTTTAATATATTAACTAGTAATAAATACATACGTATACATTTAAAACTATCATACTTTATGTGACATCCATATATCCCTGCATATTTCACCAAGGGAAAGTTTACTTCTTTATTAGCTTTAATAGGTTGCTCAGCTCCATTACACTCTAAAAGCCCAATCATTTTATGAACTGGGATAGGAACAATTAGGGGCTATAGGAACATCAAACAGATCTTTCTTCTTATAACAAAAATAAGTGCTACTTTTGAGTTTTACTTTTTTTCCTCCTGTTTCTTTAAATGTTCCCATTAAAAATTATCATACAGTATTCATAAATAAACTTGCGCCCCAACATAAGCATAGCTCCATGAATTACCTTTTTTATTTGGATGTCAATTATTTCTTTTTGTTCCTCCAGCTAAAAAGCAGACTCAGAGTTCTTACAGAGTTAATGGACCAGACTGTGTTGATTTCAACATGGCACAAAGGAAGCTAATCGTGATCAGCAGCAATCTCCACCTACTTCGGAAAGAACTGTAGTGAGATTGCTTTGTATTTCAGAGCTTCTTTTCAAGGGCATTGTGAGGGCATGAATTCCATATATGCACCTAAATTGCTGTTCCACAGACAACCAAGGCTAGTATTGCATTTACGTATATAACAACCTTGCAGCAACTGAGATCTGACATGTCAGAGCTACTTGAGAATAGTACTGTAGTCCCATTAGGGCATTGGGGGGAACAATTAAATCTGTCTGTAGGCGAAACCACAAAAATGTGATTTAGAATAACAGAGCTGGAAAGGCCCTTGGAGATCTTCTAGTCCAACCCCCTGCTCTGGCAAGAAAACGTATACCATTTCAGGCAAATGGTTGTCCAATTTCTTCTTTAAAACTTCCAGGGTTGGAGCATTTACAATTTCTGGAGGCAAGTTGTTCCACTGATTAATTGTTCTAATTGTCAGGGAATTTCTCCTTAGTTCTAAGGTGCTTCTCTCCTTGATTAGTTTTCTTCCATTGTTTCTTGTCCTGCCTTTGGGTGCTTTGGAAAATAGTTTGAGTCTCTCTTCTTTGTGACAACCCCTGAAATATTGGAACACTGCTATTTTGTCACCCCTAGTCCTTCTTTTCATTTAACTAGGCATACCCAGTTCCAGCAACCATATATGATTTAGCCTCCAGTGCCCTAATCATCTTTGTTGCTCTTCTCTGCATGCTTTCTAGAATCTCAACATCTTTTTTACATCATGGAAACCAAAACTGGATGCAGTATTCCAAGTGTGGCCTTACCAAGGCATTATAAAGTGGTATTAACACTTCACTTGATCTTAATTCTATCCCTCTGTTAATGCAGCCTAGAACTGTGTAGGCTTTTTTGGCAGCTGCAGCACACGGCTGGCTCATATTTAAGGGATTGTCCACTAGGACTCCAAGCTCCCGCTCAGATACTATTATGCCAGTATTTTGACCCAGCTCCCCAAACGAAAGAAACCCCCTGAAATGAACTCAAAGATTCCTTTAATTAGAGTGCCAGCAGCCCTGGCAAAATGTTTCTCTCTCACACAGGCTGATAAGTCCATCTGTCCAGAAGATGAATAGTTGTCCGTCACAGTGGAAATTTTTCTATGCAAGACTAAGATAATAGTATAAACTTTTAGTATAATACATTTGGTGTAGTGTACTACAAACTGGAGACTAAGAGTTCTAGTTTTTCTTAGGCATGGAGAGTGGCTGAGTGACTTTGGATTAATCAGCCTCTTTCACTCTGACCCACCACATAAGGTTGGTAATGAAGAAAATTAGATCAGCTCTATCCTCAATTAGTATTGCAAAAGGAAGCAGGTAGACCAGACATGGGCAAACTACGGCCCGCGGGACACACCCGACCCGTTGGGCTTTTTAATCTGGCCCGCCGAACTAGTTCTGGTGCAGACTGGGGAGTTCCGCCCTCACTGACACTCAACACTGATCCGGCTTCCATGTCCCGGAGCTCTGCAGAAATGTCCCATGTGCGCGAACAGCAAGCCTGCCCACCGCACGCAGCTGTCTTTCCCTTGCAGAGCACCCAAGAGGGTCACTCTTTGGGTGCTGCTGCCTCGGTGATCGGCGTGCAGCATCATCTGATGCTGGGCGAGCAATCTACGCGAGGCTGGGGCTGTCAGGCCTACAGGCGCAGGACAATGACATGGAGCGGCTGCTGTCCCTGCTCCGCACCCTTCTGCACCTGCCGGGCCCCTCACCCACCAAAGAGGCCACCGAGCCATCCGGGGAGGGCCACGGGAAGCCACCCAGCAAAGCAGGACAGGCTTCTGATGCCCACGTGTCTTTGCAGGTGTGGCATGCAGCAGCCATGCAGAAGAAGGTAAGAGGGCGGCAGGCAGGAGTGGGGGGCGGCAGCGGGCGGGGGTAGCTCTGCAGCAGCAATGCTTCTCCTGCCACCCAGGTGCTGCTGATGGGGAAAAGCGGCTCTGGCAAGACAAGCATGCGCTCCATTGCGGGATTTAGTTGGCGAAGTGGAGCGCATGCTCATCTTGCCGGAGCCGCTTTTCCCCATCAGCAGTACCTGGATGGCAGGAGAAGAGTCAGAGTTGCCGCTGCGGAGCCACGCCCACCTGCCACCCCACCCACCCCGCTCCTGCCCGCCACCCTCTTACCTTCTTCAACATGCAGGGGAGGGGGGGCTGCAGGAGGGTGAGTAAGGGTGGGGGTGGGGGGCTGGGGGTGGGGTAGCCTGTCATTGTGGCCTGCATGTCAAAAAGTTTGGCCCACAAGTCAAAAAGTTTGCCCACACCTGAGGTAGACAGTTTGCAAGGAATCCAACCCCACCCTATGGTTGGCAGACCTGGAAGAAGCTGCTAGACAAAAGCCACACACTAAAGCAAACTTCTAGGTTTACATGATTATTATTGGTCTTGCATGTAATAAGAATAGCCATCACAGAGGCATCTGATGCTTCCAAATCCCCAGTGGAGTGGGGAAATGTTCCTGAATGGGACACAAATAAGTATGGTGTATTGTATAAACAGTTGAATGAAAAAGCTCCCAGATTGTGAAAAACTGCAGTTGCATGAGATAGCTTCATGAGGTAGATGAAGAATTACCTAGTAAGGGCAGTTTTAATGATTGTGGTGCCCTTGCCCAAGTCCACAGAGATAAAAATAAATTTAAAGTATAGCCTCAAACCAAAACCACCCAATTCCCTTGTCAGCAGAAATAGCAGGAAATCTGTAAATCACAGGTTGACATATTAGCAATATATAGCAGCCAGAACCTAATTCTTGTTCCTTGTTTAGATTCATCATCTGGGGCTTTCTTGTACTTCAAACTAAAATGGTGAATGGGGAAGTAGGGTTCAGCAGGCTTTTGCTCAGCAACCAAAGGATGAACCCAAGGCAGCATAAAGTGGCTGGGCAGGTTCCAATTTCTAATCTCAACCAAATATCACTGAAAGATGCCAGATTAAATCACTGGCAAAAGTTGCATCAAAAGACGAAGGAAAGTCCTAGTTTAAAATCAGAACAGCTCCAGACATCTTTAACCTGTTTCATTTATAGTCCGGGGGAAAAGGTGACATTATTAGAACATGACAGCAAAAGAAGGTTCTTACTGTGATTGTGCAAGTGAGAAAGAGACCTTAGAGATGTAGAATACGGAGGTAAATTTCTACTTAAGGTGAAATTCTCTAATCAAATTAACTAAGCTAAGGGAAAGTACATCTCTCCTGCATCTTTACAGAGAAATGATGACACAGGCCTCAGCAATGAGAAAAAGTAGAAGGAGACAGGTTTGGGTTAGAGGTGGAAGACTGGCAGTGGAGAACAATAGGGAGCAAACAAGTGAATTTCATAGGGACATGAGTTTTGTTATCTTGTACCAGAACTAGCTTTTCCCAGCCCAACACCCTTTGAGGGGGTTCAAATTCAAATTCAAATTTTATTGGTCACATACACAGTCATACATGGTACGATATGCAGTGAAATGCTTACGCA
>JAEANM010024046.1:0-11234 GCA_017656035.1 Myanophis thanlyinensis
TTATGTATAGCACGGGGTGAAATATTGTTTTTATTGTTTTTTTTTGTTTATGTTTTGTTTGTTATTATCAATAAAAAAAATTTTAAAAAAATAGATATGGAAAAGTATAAGTTGTACGATACTATGATATTTTTTATTGTTAAAATTTGTTAACCACAACTGTTATTAGAGATTTTTGAATACCCAACCATGCATGTTTTGATGAATGATATATGATGTTATGTAAAAAATGAAAAATAAAAATAAAAACATTTTTTTAAAAAAAAGTATATTTCTGGCTTCCCCCTTCGTAGACACAGAACTAGGGTTTAGATGGTTGTACTGAATGTATAAGCTTTTATATTTATAATCAGAAGTCACTTCTGTGATCATATTCAAGCTTTCGGTAAATACTCTCCTGCTTAAGAGAAAAGCTGAAGTCCATTGCAATTATGAGATACATCCTAGATTAGGGAAATTAATTTCCTGATGTTAAATAGTCTATCCAGTTTAACTAGCTCAGGGCAGCTATCAACCATAAATTTCCATCTTTATTATTTTCTACCAGTCTCCATGCTTGAAAATGTCTTTGACAGACAGACCAGTTGAATGTGTTATCAACAGACCTATCAAATCTAGGCTGCAAAAATTCCAGCAACTACCAGATGATAGTGAAGAGATCTAGAAAAAACATTTTTCCTGCCATCTAGTTGTTGTCTGGATATTTGCATCCTAGATGTAAGAGATAATGTTTACAGTTGTCATAGTAGTAGAGAAAAGACCAAGTAAGATAGACAATTGCTCAGCACCAGGTAAAGACAAACTTCATGGTTTTTGGTTGAACCATCTGACTAGTCTGTACCCATTCATTGCCAAGCAGCTTAAACACACTGAAAGGATATGAAAGCTTTGATTCTCTGCCACATGACTGGATAATCAGGTCCCTAGAAATAACAGGAGTCACATGAGAAACTTTGTGCAGCTTTCAATTGCTGATGGAGATAGAGATAGACTGGAAGAAGCTAACATAAAGAAATAAATCTTTTAAGGAAACTCACTATTACAATTACTGTTTGTCATTGCACTGATTCCTCTCTCCAATACACTGAACAAGACCATGGCTATCAAGTGTCATAAACATCTGCTAGGCTATCTTACCACTTTTACAAGGACAATTTGAAACTGTGTGGAAAAAACCACTATCTGGAATAGAATAACTACTCAACCTTGACTTTATATACAGTCAAGACATTGCAGTGGAGTTTGGACTGAACAAATATACTATCCTCACCATCAACATGTAGAAAATAGTGAAAACTAAAGGAATCAAGTTGCCCTATGGGAATTTCAATATGGAAATAACATCTGGATGAAGAAAATCACCACAAATACCTGGGCATCTTTCAAGCTGACAACATGAAATGCAGTGAAGTCAAGAAGATTTTATGGGAAATACATCAGAAGAGTTAAAACAAAATCCAAACTCAGTGGTGGAAATACCATCTTGGTCAATAACACCTGGGCAATCTCGTCATTATAAATACAGTTGCCTATTACATTCCTATTCTAGAACATTGAACTATTTTCTCCAGTAAAATCATATGAAGTTATCAAATTTATGAAACAATGTGGTTAAACAAAATTTAATAGCACACATTCAGGAGAAATGGATAATGTATATATGTAAACAAATCACAATTGCATCCTACACTGTGGCTTTGCCTCCTCACCTCCCCAAATCCTGCAGATTTCTAGATTTTCTAGCTCTGAATTCTGTTACACAGAACTACTTTCATTTTGTTTTCATAACAATATCTGGGAGTAATACATAGCTTGCTCATTCACAACTGAAATTGTTCAGACATCCCTGGTGAACTTTGCTTATCACTGTTAATGCTTCTTAT
Organism: Myanophis thanlyinensis; assembly: GCA_017656035.1. NCBI lineage: Eukaryota > Metazoa > Chordata > Lepidosauria > Squamata > Homalopsidae > Myanophis > Myanophis thanlyinensis. The sequence goes on from JAEANM010024046.1 coordinate 1,884, forward strand.
TCATTCATTTGCACCTTAAAGCATTTACAGTCTCTCCAAGTGATAGTTACTACAATCCTCCTTGTACAGCTTTCATTAAAAAGAAGAGGAGAATAGAAAAGTGAAGAAAAGGAGGGCTGTTTGCCCTTTCATGTCTCTGCTGTATGCTCATCACAGTACATGCATGGGAGATCTAAGTGAATGGTTTCTTTTGATATTTCACTCTCAGAATACGGTGCCATAACTAGCAGCCTAAAGAATAAATTATAAAGTCAGATTTTGAACTAAAAGAGGATAAAATATATTCAATAATGTTCCAAATTGCTATGAAACGAAGGCATTCAGCATTTAAAGGACTGTTTTCATTAAGTGCCCCACAAATCAAAACATATTGCCATACACTCTATTTAAATTTTATGCAGCAATTAACCTTGAATGAGAAGTCGGTCTTCTAATTTGCTGTGAATATTTAGGGAAGCATGAAAGAATTCTGTTCCTCTAAAGCAAAATTGAGGTTTGCTTCCAGGCTGAAACTCAAGCATCTACCAAGGCTTCATCAGTGTCACCTCTTCCAAGGCCAGATGACAGATTCACAGTAGCTCTAGATATTTTGTCCTAGAGCCCTATAAGAACTAACATCCAAAGGGCACTGTATTATTTAGCTCTGATCTAGGTTTAATTTTAAACAATTGTAAAGGTGAGAAGTCTTCAGTCAGAATGGGAGAAGGGCAGTATATAAATTTAATTAATAAATAAATAAGAATGTAATAATCGTGCAAAAATTGTGTTCACAGCAAACATGCAGTAATAATAACCATAACAATGAGGTTTATAGACTGTTAGATTCTTACTAGATGCCAGAGCAATTTAGGGAACAATATGAACTGATGTGGTTTGGAAGGAGAAATCGCTAGAGACATAAAATATTTATTTACAAAGATATAAGTAGGACAAAGGTGGAAGCAAACAACATTTGTTCTTCTAAATGTAAAGATAAAGATTCTCTCAAGCTGAACTCAACTCCCAGGGACTCCTTCAACATACTGTATCTATGTAATTTTATAAAATGTATGGAAGTGGTTTTCCATTATATTATTCCAGGATGTGAGTGTGTGTGTGTGTGTGTGTGTGTATCTTTTAATATAGCTTATATCTATAGGATATCCTGCTAGTCCAGGTATTCATAGCAAACTGATATTGCATGAACAGTAGCTTATTGTGATACTGATATTGTGTCCTTACATAGTTGCATCCTAATATCTGATGTAAATATATAAAACTGTGGAATTTGTGTCATTTGTGCCTGTTTTGTCACCTGCCCTAGTGTCCTTCCTGGTGGTCCCATTCCAATACAAACCTAGTCTGACTTTGTTGTACCTTCCCCAAGATCAGTTCATGGGGGCTGTATGCTATCATTTACTATAACATAACTCTCTTAGGAAGCCTCAGAAAGCTACACCATGTCAGATGCCAGAGAAATATTTTTTTTCTTCAAGGGGTCTTTTAAATATGCTTTAAATGTTGTTTCTGCTCTTCTACCTGTATTATTATTATTTGCATGCATTGACATTAGAAACCTGCTCTTAATTAGAGGCTATAAGCAGAGACTGAATTTCCTCCCCCATTTCAGAGATGATGCCTATAACCAAAATAACTTCCTCTTAGAACTTCCTCTTAATAACTAGGTGCTACAAAGAAAAGCAACAGAAGGACACGGTGTAGATTTTTCAGATTTTCCAGTCCATCCCCTCTGTTGTTTTACAAAATACATATTTTCATTTTTTCTCTCATCCAATTTTTCTGATAGATTTCTGCATTCCGTACTGTTAACTTTACCTGTATTCATGTTTGTATGCACAAATATTGTACTGCATGGCTGCTGGAAAATAAAAAGTCCCTCTTAACAGCAAAAAGGTTGCAAGACCAAAACCAATATGCTTCAGAATTTGTCCCTCAAGCTTACCGAGTGCATTGAAAACAGAATCTCTCAATGAAGTTCAATACCATATCATTTTCTCAGATTGGAAAATTCTGTATTGCATCAATAAAGCTTCAAATGGGCAAAGGTTCTTTATGGAGAATGATGTTATTGTGATCCATACACGACCAAACTTGAAATCTGTCTTATAAAAGAAGATGAAAGTCTGCTAGCATTTTTCATTAGTAGAGATTAATTGAACTAGAATTGATCATTACATAAAGTTTGGTTGAACCATATTCTTCTTGTTCTTCTTCTTAGTATCAGGAAGGTAATAGAAAAATAGATCACTTGCACTGATGGGCATAATTAGGGCTTCCTGTTATTGTTATTCTTTATTTGAATTGATTGGCCACCCAAGCCATTGGACTCTGGGCATCATACAAAATGACAGAAAATATAAAATCAGCTAAAACATTAAACAGGCAACCCAGACAAAAATCAAGAGACAATAAAATCAACAAAACAAAACAGAAACCATTGAACAAATACAGTAAGAAGCATTAAGCCCTAAGATGAAATCAAATATAGGTTTTCAAAGCTTTTAGGAAATTCAGGAAGGAAGGCACCATCCTTATCATTGGAGGGGAGGGGTTCTGTTCCACAGGATGGGGGCTACAACATAGAAGGCCTGCTTCCTGGGTTTGTAATTTATTATATGATTGGATTAATAAAGAACAGGAAATGTAAATCTCTCTCTCTATATATATGTAAATATATGACAAAAATAACTGAAGAGATGTACTATGTAAATAATGTATATACAGAAAACTCAGTAGGGTTAAAGGTTAGATATTTGCATCGAAAAATGATTTTATGTTGTGTTTGTGTACATATGTATGTCTGTTTTTTAAAAAATAAATAAATAAATAATTTTTAAAAAAGAAGGCCTGCTTCCTAAATCCCATAAAATTACAATGTTTAATGAGGGGACCTGGATTGTGCCTATTCTACTAGAACTGGGGAGGCAGAAAGAAGTGGTCCCTTCGGTGACCAAGCTTTATATGAGCATGTTGAATTGCATTTGGAAGCCACTGGCAGCTAATGCAGCTTGCATAGCAATGAGGGCACAAGGGCACACCAAGAAGTGTCAATTACTGCTCACATTGCTACATTTTGAACCATTGCTGGAGGTTAAGAAGAGATTGGACAACCATTTGTCTGAAATGGTATAGGAGGTCTACTTGAGTAGAAGGTTGGGCTAGAAGACCTCCAAAGTCTCTTCCAGCTCTATTAGTCTGTTATCTGTAGTTTCCAGATGTTCTTCAAGGGCATGTAGAACACATTGCAATAACCAATTGTGAAGTAATTAGGGAATGGGTAACAGTTTGGAGGGCCTTCTGAATCAGCTTGGTTAATGATCTTCATCCTTATCCCTGTGCCACTCAAGTTTAGATAACTTGAAAAGCAAAGTAAAGGTGAATTTGACTGATTTTCTAGTCCTTGTAATTTTCCTGCTGTTTAGAGGGTTTATGCCTAGCAGAGACGGACAATGTTGGTGAGGTTTCACTTTGCTAATCATTCCAATAATTAACTGGAGTAAACAAAGAGAGCATGATAAGATTTCATTTGTACAAACTTAATTTCTGGTACTCTGAATTACTACTTTGCTGGAAAGGCTTTGTTATAGCAGTGTTTTGGTCAAGGTTAATTTTCTTACCCTTTCTCCAAAGCATAGCTCTTTTATTAAGGCAATCCTTCTTTGACAGAATAGGAGAAACATGTAGTATATCTTTCTGGCAGTGGAATTAAACTTAACCTGAGAAGAATGAAACACTGTCTATATTGTTCAAATGTAGTTGCTATATACAGGTGGTGAAAATTAGAAATAACATGGCTGTAATCCCCAAATGCCGTCCCTTGGGAAAAAGTCTCAGAGTGGTTAGTCGAAGTGTCTGACTAAGTTTCTTAATGTTTTAGATTCAATTATATTATCTGGCAATGCCATGTCAAAATAGATCCTTACATTTTTTGATATTGTTTTTCTCCATGAAAGTGGCAACCAAAACTGGATGCAGTCTTCCAAGTGTAGTTTTATCAAGACATTATAAAATGATATTAACAGTTCATGTGATCTTGATTCTATCCCTCTATTAATGAAGTCTATGACTGTGTGACCACATAGGCTTTTTTGGTAGCTGCAGCACACTACTGGCTCATATTTAAATGATTATCCACTGTTAAGGGTTCCTTTTGTCCATTGCTAAGGTTAGGTGTCCTACAGAGCTCTGCTTTGTCACCGATTATTTAAAGTCTGTATGATGATAGCCAAGCTCTATTTTTTCTTATATAAAAATGGAGCCCCATTTATAGAATTTTCTTCCCAGTAGACTGCCACCCACATACCTATGCCATGTGAAGACCTTTTTTATTCCCAGGCTTTTAAATTGGCTTTTAACTGTTTTTGGATTTATAATAGCTCAGTTATTGAATGATTACCATGCAGCTGCTTGATTTATATGTTTTATAATTTTTATATGTTTGCATATTGCTATACTATTATACTAAGAATATATAATATTAGTATATATCTTTTATTCAAATTGTATTTTTAATATGCTTTGTTGTAAACTGCCCAGAGATCTTTTGTTCTTATGTAATTTAAAAATTGTAACAAATAAATAAATGTTGGCGTATTATTAGAAATGTTGAGCTATTGTCTCAATTCAAATGTGTAATCATTTACCGTCTCAGTGCACAGAGTGCATAAGATATCTCCGAGATCAAATAATTCTTCTCCTATGGATTCTAAATTAAAACATTGTAAGTAATTGAATAGTTTGGGTTTTAACTAATCAAAAAACCCATGAATCTTGGAAACAATGAAAGGGAAGGAAAAATGTGCTGTCAAAATAATGTTTTATGTTTTTCCCCTTTTTTTCATTTTGCCTTAAAGTTTACTTTTCTATACTACTTTTTTTTTTTTTTTATCCTCGGCCTGAAAAATGTTTAGTGACTATATGCTTACAGTAAACCTTTTTTTTTCAACAACAAAAACTGACTCTTCCTGATACAATAATATTGAAAACAAACCTATAAAGAGTGTGTATTTTACTAAATAAATAATCCATATGGTATTATAACCACTATTGAAAATGGTTATTTCTTTAAAGATAGTGGAATAACAATTTAAAAACATGATTATCAAATAAATAAAAATGTGATGTAATAAAGGTTGTACAAGAAAATTAAGTAAAATGAATCCCTAGAGACAGAAAAAAACTAACTGTGGGCTTAAAAATAACACAAATAATGGATCAAGGTTTTTGCCAATAATGTAAAGCTGATAGAGATAAGAATTGGTGGAGGGGAGAGAGAGACAATGAGCATTCATACCTCCCTTAAACATATACACTGATTTACACAGAAATATACATTATCACAGGAAGTGTCTGAAAGATTAAAGGAAGAGTCAAATAAACAAGACAGACACAAGTAAAACAAACATGTTTGGGTCTTTAATCAGAATGATCTCTGAAAGATTAAAGGGAAAGTCAAAGAAGTGAGACGCAGAAAGATACATATATCACAAATACTGTAGCAAGCATCTCACTTACTCCATTGGTTTTTTAAAAAGACAGATAAAAAGGGAATTCCTTAAAAGCCACATATAACAGCAGAAGGAGAGAAAAAGATGAAATATGGATGGATGCTCCCGACAGCACTTAAGTGATTTTCTTGGTCTCCCCCCAAAAAAAACACTCAAGAGGCCATTGGAACATGTGGTTGATGGGGTTCCAAGCCAGCCAAGACAAATCAAAGAGTGTGTTTCCACACATGATCTGACTGAAAATATAATAATTCTCAGGAGCTATAATATATCAGATCTAAGCTGAAAGGGTGGGGGAGAAATTGGCTTGTCAAACACATGATATAAAGGTCAAGGCATACAAGAGCAATAAGACTCACTACAGGGCTTATAAGAGTTTTCCTAATATTTTTTTTTACTTAATCAAAAGCACACCGACTGCTCCAACAGGAGAGTAATACTCTGCTAGCTTGGCCTTTTGTTCAACAATTTCATTTCAATAGTATCATTCCCATGTGGAATTCCTGGAAAGCACTGATCTTTAAAACTGACCTTTATTGCGTGTCACAGCATAGCAAAGAGTTGATCTGGACAGCAAGATGGGTGGCATATAAATTAAATAAATAAATACATAAATAAATATTTATTTATATGAATAAATAAATGAATATAAATAAGTTAGGCCAGTTGTATTATCTGGGAAAGATATAAGTGCCACAAGCCTTTCTTTTTTAAAGAATGGAGGGCCAACCTGAGAAAGTTAGCTTGGGATGTTTTCACTGCCACTCTTCTCAGCCTGTCTCCACTGTAATATTCTGCACTAATAGTAATGCAAGGGTAGGGAAATTAGGAATATACTTTCGAAGATCTATTATGAATGATGATGCATCCAAGGTTAAATTATGACTGAGTAAGAGTGATATATAGAAGGGAGAAATATTGTATCTGCCTTGATGTAATAATGAATGGTTAAAGTGTTAGCCTAGAAACCAGGAGATCATGAGTTCTAGTCTTGTCTTAGAAATCGAAGCCAGCTGGGTAACGGGCCACTCACTCTCTCTCAGTCCATGTGTTGTAGTGGGGAAAATAGGAGGAGGAATGAGTATTAAGCATGTTTGCCTTCTTGAGTTATATAAATTAATAAAGGTGGGATAAGAAATCTATAAAATAAACTTCAAATAATAATTAGACATCCACTAGATGCAGTGCAGAAGGTATTTGAACTATGCAGTGCTTCTTCTATGAACTCAAATGTTAGATTAGGGAAATAGGTAGGAAATATTCAATTCAATCCCACTTGCTCTATCCATTTATTTATGGTAAAGAGAAAAAGAATTTTAAACAATCAGAATCAGTTTCTTCTTCCTCAGACTTGGAAGACATTTGTAAAGAAAGTAGAGAGTTATGAAGGATTTCATGACTCCAAATGTAGAAATCATTGCAGCGATATTTTATTCATACCTTAAATTATTTTTTAATTGCCCACAATAGTCAGAAAAGCTTGAAATTTTCTGGAAACCTAAACAATTATGAGAGGAGCCAACTTGTTATCAATCAGGTGGTGGACACTAAGCTTACTGCAATTTAAAAAAGAGAGAACTTTGCTACAATGCTTGAGATTACAGTTGAAGATTTAGCAAGTAGAAAACATGACAGCTTTAGTTCTGGCTTAATCCTTGCAACGAATAAAGATTGGGGATATATGTTCTGCATGCCAAACATTATAAAGAGGGCAGTGAAGTAAGATGTGAACCACAGATTTATCTGCACTATCAAAATGAATGTAAGAATGTCTCTTCTGCATTGACAGGGTGACCATAGATGCTTTTCTGTGTCTAGCAGAAGTAATCTTGTAAAGATAGCTAAAGATGACAGATGGGCTACAAAGGAAGTCCCCAAGACAATGTGAAAAGATTTTAGATCTGTCACTCTTATCTCCTGATCAAGGACTGTCTGCAGAACTGTTTCTTTGGTTTTATCAATTCCATGGGATAATAGGAATGAGGCAGAGAAACTGCAAAATGACAGGTTGCTGGCTAATTTTCTCCTAGATGTAAAAGTGAACTGGGCCAGTGATTTACTCCAGAGCAGGGGTCTCCAATCTTGAATTCTGGGAGTTGTAGTCTACAAGTCTTAAAGTTGCTTAGGTTGAAGACCCCTGCTTTAGAGGGCCTATTGCAGCCAATATTTCAAGTGGCAGATTCTCCTTTGGAGCGCTACAGGAGGCAGCTAGCAGGGGACACTTCCCAATTCTAACTGCAGAAAAGTATCCATAGAGGAGTAGGAGAACCATAACAGAATTCTGATGAATTTAGACTAAAACATAATACAGGTAGTCCTTGACTTACAACAATTTGTTTAGTGACTGTTCGAAGTTACAACGCCACTGAAAAAAGTGACACATGGCCATTTCTCATATTTCTCATGGCCATTGCAGCATTCCCCATGGTCATGTTATCCAAATTTAGACACATGGCAACTGAGTCATATTTATGATGGTTGCAGTGTCCCAGGGTCATGTGATTGCCTTTCATAAACTTCTGACAAACAATGTCAATGGGGAAGCCAGATTCCCTTTACAAGTGTTCCTGCGTTAATAACTGCAGGGATTCCCTTAACAACTATGATACAAAGGGTCATAAAATGGAGCAAAACTCACTTAACAACAGTCATTGTTAGCAACACAAATTTTGGGCCCAACTGTGGTCATAAGTCGAGGACTATCTGCCTCATTATCACAAATCTAGCCTCTATTCAATTGAGCTGAATTGCTTAATCTGAATATTTAATATTTAATCTTAATAGGATCAGGAAGAATTTTATTCTTACTGAAGCTAGCAAATTTAAGAATTGGGCTGTCATCAACTCAAGTGATGACTATTCAAATTTTCTATGTCCAAAAAGTAGAGGTCTGAAAATAGGTACCACTTATTTAAGCACTTTTACTTGCTCAGAAAAAAAAAAAAACTGTTAATTTTCCAGTCATATTGGTCATGTTTCTTAGTGATGAACATTAGCTCTGCTTTAGAATATTTTATTCCCATATCTTCAATTGGCCATATTCATCCAATGCCCTAAAGCTATAATATGACCCAATTTGGGTCAGGAGAGAATAGCAGTGTCATCAATGTAAAAGTACTAAAATTATGGTTTTGAAAGGGAGAGGGCTTGATCAATTCCATTATCATAAACATTAATTTCTTTTTGAAAGAGAATTGCTACTCTTACGGTAATATGACATTGCATTTAACTTGCCCGAAGGTGTCCTCATGAAATACTATAATTAGCTGTTCAGGCTTGTGATCAATAGAGGAGGTAGCTTATTTTTTGCCAAGGCTGCTCACAAGAGATTGAATCAGTGATGGTACAATGTTTGTTTATTTATTTAAAAATATTATATAGCTAGCTGCCCATCTTGTGACACTCAAGGTTCTTCAGCCCAGCTGGAATATATTCAAGCCAGGTGTTGTAAGATGATAGCTTCGTCAGAAATTTCCCTCATCATCTCCAGATTGATCTGGTGTAATGCACTCTACATGAGACTGTGTCCAGAAGGGTACAAAACAAGACAGCTTGGGTAACTACCATAGGTGTGCTTCCAGAACAACTTGTTACCAGCACTGTTCCATGAGATTCATCAATTGCCAGTTTGCTTACAAGTCCTATTAAAGATGTTGCTATTAACCTTTAAAATGCATTGGCTTCCTGTAGCCTTCCGGGTGCGATTCAAGGTTTTGGTTCTCATCTTTAAAGTGCTCCATGGCTTGGGACCGGGTTACTTACGGGATCGCCTGTTGCCACCATCAGCCTCCAACCGACCTGTGCGCTCCCACAGGGCAGGCCTCCTTGGAATACCACCGTCAGG
>JAEANM010024047.1:0-11234 GCA_017656035.1 Myanophis thanlyinensis
ATCAGAGCACTGAGCATAGACCTAGCCTGCTTCTCTGTGCCACCTACTGACACAAACACGGCACAGAAGCCATGCCTACAACACCTGGTAGGGGGCACAACACCTAGTAGGGGCGTTATTATACAACAACTAAAGCCTCACACAGTATTCCTGATGTGGATAAACAGTAAAGTTTTATAAGGGCTTTACTGTGTTAGTGTTGTCGCTTTTACTCCCTTTGCTAATGATCCCTGGCGTGGGATTTCCTTCTTCACAGCTAAAGCACAGTAAGTTGACATCTTAACAGAGCGATCCATTATGATGTCAAGTTCTTTTTTCTTGCTTAGTTACAGGCAGCTTAGACCCCATTAGAGCATACATGAAGGGTTTTTGCCTCAATACAGTCACTTTACACTTATTTCCATTTGGCTACCTCTGGTTTAGGGAGGTCCTTCTAGAACATTTCACAGTGACTTTTGGTTTCAACCACCCAGAATAATTTAGCATCATCCTCAGACTTGGTCTGCCTATCTATGTTAAGATGATTCATAGGTAGGCTCTTTGATAAGATTAAACAAAACAATATAAAAATTAATGGAAGTTATTAATTTTTCTAAAACTATTTATCCGCTGAAGTGGTACAAACAGAAGGAGATTGGAAAGAATCAAACAAATCCCAGAATTAGCTGGCTATGCAGTTTGTAAATTAGAATATGTGGCAAGACACTGATTACAGGCTAAATGTGTTAGCGCTCAGTAAATTTTGTAGCATCAGATACTTCAAGGAAAAACCTCAAATCTAACCCTCCCATCTTTCCTTAGTTCTAAAAATGCAAAGGCAGACTTTTCAATTTGCATCTACTGAGATCAAAGCAGACTTCTGGCCTAGCAGGAAATTAAAACAAAGAAAAATCTATTGGAGTTTTGGTAACCAAACTGGGAATAGGTTTTAAATGGAACAATAAGTCTAAAGATCCAATATCTTCAAAGATGTAATCTTACCTAATTGTTAGACGAAATCATGACCCTCTAAATTCCACTTATGGTTGCAGATAACGGTCTTCCTCTGGAAGTAGTACCTATGTTGGGTGACCAAGGGTGCAAAATAACACCTTCCTTGAAAAACATTTTGATATATCTCCCATACTATGCTGTAATGTACCATTTGATCCTTGGTTATTATTATCAGCATGATTTATGATCAGAATGATAATCCAATTCAAATGATTAAGAATGTGATCAGGCCTGAAAAGTTATCTTAGATTTTCAGTGTCCAAAATATGAAACAGTAATTAGATTTTGAGACCCAGATATAAAGTATCTTTCTGCAATTGCACTATAATTGCAGTATTCCTTTAATACCACCATGTAAATGCTTACCTACTAATAGGTTTTCAGCTTAAGATCTAATCACCTATTCTTGAACTAAGATGCTTGAATGAAGCTGACTCATTGGAACTAAGCACTTTAATGTCAACAGAAACATATGGCCCTGAGATTTAATTATAAAAGATCTCTTCTGAGCCACCTACCGTGGAAGCAGTATTATTAGTTTACTCATGTATTTGTAAAGCATACAATGGAGAATAAGATCTTTTTTAGTTTATTTGCACAACTGTAACTATTTCTTTGTCATAAATATCATTTTCCATTTCGGTGTATGATTTTATATCTAAATAAACATTATTTTATCCACATTTTATATGTGAATTGTTGCAGTAGTGAGAATGTGCCAGAGGAAACAAAGGAACAATAATACTAGGATGGGACTAGTAGTATAATGAACCATGGAAATCACACGTGGAAAATGGGCTGTTTGAAAAAAGGTTCAGTTATTTTAACAGCTGCATTAAATGTATCATACAGCAGGTTTTAACCTATTCATTAATTTGCATAAATATAAGTAATACAACCAAAATTGAAAGTGTATATATATATATATATTAAATTGTACTTATGAATACTTCAGTGTCAAGGTCATGTAGAAATGTCTACAATAATAAACAAACCAGTAAGAGGGTTTTTTGTGTTTTTGAAATTAGGAGGAAGATGAAGAGATCTGAATGGAAGTGCATTGATCATGTGGAATGGAGTTGATAAATACATATAATAAATACATATAGGAAAGGGATATGTTTGGAGAGAGACAGAGAGGGAGGGAGGGAGGGAGGGAGAGGGAGGTGTTTCCTGTGAACCGGTTGTGGGAAGGAGGGCTGGGAGAACCTTCAACGTCTACTTGAGTCATGGTGATGTCCCACTGAATGGAAGGAGGTCAGCAGTGATGCTTCTGTTCCACCTTTTTTCCACCTTCAGATGACCACAAAATGAGCAGTGCAGCTCAAAACGAGTCACACAACCGTCCGGTGGGAATCTGTGTGTGGTTTTTCTTCTTGGCCCTCTACTCATTGACCATCCTTTAGTCGTTTGGCTCATGAGTTGGGTTTTTTTTTAATTATTCCAAGCCCAACGGACGTGAACTAGGTATCGATTTAAGGTAGAGCTGCTGAAATCTTAACTGCTATCTGCCCCTAGTAGATTTTTTTTTCCCCCCTCGGCTAGTTTGAAATACCTGGTCCATTCATCCCAAAGGTGCTTTTTTACTTTTCAAGAGGCAACTGGACTTTCTGGTTTTTCTTTGAAGAGGTTTTGCTTCTCGTCCGAGAAGCTTCCTCAGCTTCTCTCAGAGCTCAAGAAGCTTCTTGGGTGAGAAGCGAAACCTCTTCAAAGAAAAACCAGAAAGTCCAGCTGCCTCTTGAAAAGTAAAAAAGCACCTTTTGGACAACCCTGACCTTGGATGACAGAGCATCTCCATAAAACGTCCATTCATTTCAACCTGGCATACAAATAGTCCTTCACTTACAACCGTTTGTCCCGTGACCATTTGAAATTGCAGCAGAAAAAGCGACTTACGGCCCTTTTTCATGCTTAATAGCCATTGTAGCATCCTCGTGGTTGCAGGGTATCAGAAGTTGGCAACTGGTTCATATTTATGATGGTTGCAATGTCCCCGGGGAAAGTCCATGGTCACAATCGTGTCACCAACTTAACAACGGCAACGACTCACCTAACGAAGGTGGGAAGAAAGGGCTTAAAAGGGGTGGGGGGGCAGAGATCTCACCTAACCACCGTCTTGCTCAGCCACAGACATTTGAGGCTCATTTGTCACGTGGAAGCAAGTCCTTCAAATTCTCGAAACAAACCTTAGAGAGGTCCAACTTCGGGGTTCCCCAGAGCATTTGTGCGTTTGGAAAAACATTGGCTGGCTTTTCTGCTTGCAAACTTTTGCAGATCCGGGATTCATTCGTTGTTTCTCCCTCTGGAGTGAGGGAAAGGCTGAATTTCCTCCGGCACAGGGGAAGCCAGTTTTGGAAACAGGTCTTTCTGGATTATGATTGCAAAAGACCAGCCGAGGAAATCGTCCGTACTTAAAAATCAGGTCGCCGTTTTTTCTCCAGCTGCTGTCAGAGAACGAGGAGCTTTTGAAAAAGTGTGCAAGGCAAAGGGCGTGAAACACTTCTCACCCCCTTGCTGTAACTCGTCGGTTGGCCAGATCTCTATACGGGAAGCCGTCGAGTTACAATGGGTTCATTTAGTGACTGCTTGCTTGATGTTACACTGAAGAAACGTGGTTGGAAAAGATGAGAGGAAACCATAGAGATTTTTTAAACTTTGAACTGTTTTTTATTAGGCATAACGTCAGAAAAACTTGATAAGCCAAGGTATATATTGAGCGCTGCGTGTCTTAACAGCAACGAGGATTGTATTTGCACAATATTGGAAAAATGAAGAAAAGCCGCAGGATGGGGAAAAAAGGGACTTACGACCATTTTTTTTGTACTTATGACCATTGATGTGTCACGTGATTAAATTTCAGATGCTTGGAACCGTCTTATGAACAAGTGTGGTGTTACTTTAACAGCTGGGTCAAGAAAGATCTTAAAGTGCTGCAAAACTCACTTCAGAAATGTCTCTTGCTTAGCAACGGAAATTTTGAGCTCCGTTGTGGTCATAAGTCGGGGACTGCCTGAGAGCTATTCAAGCAAGGCAGTGGCCTTCTTGCAAAATGGTATTTCAGTGCTTCTCAACCTCGATAACATTAAAGGCAGGTGGACTTCAACTTCCAGAATTCCACCGCCCATGCCATCTAGGGAATTCTGGGAGTTGTAGTCTGTAGGTCCTAAAGTTGCCAAGATTGACAAATAGGAGGGGTTGGACTAGAAGACCTCCCAGGTCCCTTCCAACTCCATTCCTTTCATTCTAAATGAGATCGAATACCGTTCCATCGATTTCTAAGCCCAGGTTGGCCACTGGTCTATTTAAGGAACGAATAACATCCTCCTGCTATAAGTTTTCCTCTCTTCTACCTTTCCGTAAAGATCATTATTCCCTAATTAGTCATTAGCCATCATCATCGCTACCTGGTTTTTCCGGAAGAAGCTGATGGTAAGAAATAATAACAAATACATTTTCAGATTAAAAGATTGGCTTGTCTAGGCTTTCAACTATTTGATATCAGTATTGATTTCTTTTCTTTGTTTTAAAAAGAGGGGAGCTTACATTAAAAGCTTGCTTTCCAGCCCCCCACAGGCTCTCGAGCAATTATTTTGGTGCCATAAATGTTGATATGGACATAATGGATCTTACTTTAAAAAAAAAAAAAACGTCTTATCCAAGCAGAAAACGCCGGGTGTTTGTTGGAGCAGAGAGATTGCTGACTCTGAATAGAAAGTCCCATATGTCGACGGACGACGCCAAGTTGGTTACAGTACAATACCACCCGGATTCTCTTTAATAATAATAATATACACCGGTGCTATTGACAGATAACCAAGGCAGCACCAGTCAGCTGTAAAAAAATAATAATGGGGGATGGTCTTTTTTCCTTCCCAGGCTCTTTAAATTCCCCCCCCCCCCAACACACAAAACCTGGGAAATCTTCTCTTTCTCGGTGCCGTTCGCACTTAAATTTAGAGGAAGCTGGCAGAGAGAGGGAGCTGATAAAAATTCTGCAGCCGGCATGCAAACACCCAAGTGGGGTGTCCATCTGTGGTGGTGATGGTGGAGAGAAGCAGAGACGAATTAGGTAGAATCCCATTAGCTCTTCTTTGAAACGGGACAACGGTGTGTGTCTGTTGGGCGCCAAAGCATTTTTTATTTACTTTGGCATTTTGGCGCGACGTTGGAAAGAATGTCGGTTTGGCGTCTGCATTGTCCTACCCGGGATTGTGGGGGCTTTCTAAGTTTATCCAGATACCTGGAGGAAGGGGGGGATTATGGGGTCCTTGTTGCTGAGTTTTCTTGCAGGCGTTTCATGACCCAGCTAGGGAACCTCATCAGTGCTAAAAGAAGGGAGTAAGGTTTGCTCTCTGTTTATTATTATTTTATTATTATTATTATTATTTATTTAAACTTTTATTGTTGTTTCCATATACAAACCCCTCTAGCTCTGATGATGTTGCCTTTGTTGGGTCATGAAAACGTCTTTAAGAAAACAACCCAGAACCCCACAGTTCAACCCGGAGCTACAAATAAATACCCTCTTCCTTTTTTTTAAGATAAAAAAAAAACTTTATTAATTATACACACTTTAAAAAATACACAAAAACTATTTACATATCTAATTCCATCTATTACTGTTTCGGCAGTACCTATATATATATCACTCGTGTTTCTATTGTGTTACTCACACAACTAATACTGTTTTGATACTATTCTAATGCTATATCTTCCTTGTTCCTTTACCTATCCTTTTATCCGTCGATTACCCAAATATGTATCACGTATTATATACGTTCGTCCGGTCCAACAATATACTTTCCTTACTCATTTACAACTTCTTTTGTGTATCCATTCACACCATTTTTCCCACACCTTATAAATACTCTTAGACTTTCTTCTCTTTTAGTTCCAGAGTTAGTCTGTCCGTTTCAGATACCTTCTTCTATTGGTACAACCTGATACATCGGCGGGTGATTGAATATTGCCATTTCTGATGTTTTAGCAATCCTAGACAGGAAGCAACGGAATACTTGGCGGGCAGCCAGGAAATCTGGGGAAGGATTCCCCAAATTCCTTCGAAGTAAGGCCTGCAAATGTTTCCTTTTGAAGCGAAGGGACAGAGTTTTCATTCCCCTCCTTCCCTTCAACCACAGTCTAGCCAGCGCTCATCTCGAATGTCAAAAGATTTGTGGTTAACCCAAAAGGAGAGACATGGTTTGGTCCAATTCATCTGCCGAGAATTAGAAAGGGGGATAGGGAGTTGCCTGTGGTCATTGCTAAGATGGTCAACGTGCTAAACTATGGCCTGTTTAACCATTGCCTGCTGATTAAGCCACGGCTTGCTCAATGAACACAACAAGCCAAGACTAAACCAAGCAACTCCCATTCGGAGTTAAAAGCACGGGTGAGCCACGTCAAAGGGGATGTTTGTTTGTTTGTTTGTTTGTTTAGATTTTTATACCGCCCCCTCTCCCGAAGGACTCGGGCGGTGCACAGCCAAGTAAAACACACATATAAACAATTTAAAACCCAGTTAAAATTAATTAAATTAAGGCTGATTAAACTGATTATAAAATTTAAAAATAATTTTAAAATTACATATTTAAGTAATTAAAAAACCAATTTAAACTCCCCAATGTTAGGCAGTGTTTGTCAACTACCCCTAATTATTCCCCCCCCCCCCCCCGTTGGATAATGATCCACACAAACCCCATGGCCCATCAGTACAAGGACACTTAAATTGACTTAAAGATTACCGCGAACATTAAAATATATTCAGAATTCTCCCCAAGGATTCCTATTCCATTGGGGGGGGGGGCGGAATCGATGCCGTTACCAATAGCGATTTGTGGACACGATGTCGAGATCGTTTTTATTTTATTATTATATTTGTGTGCCGGCTATCTCTTCCGACAAAGTGTGACTCTAAGCAGCGTAGAAATATCATCCCGCTGCGGTTATTGTTTTTAACAATGCAGATAGTCCTTGTGGTACGACTGTTTGATCAACAACCCCGCCAAAGCAGGGAAATCCTATAACTAACTCCGTCCTTAAAAGTTCAGTAAGATTTTCTCATAGGTAGTTTCAAAGTAATGAAAGGAAAAATTTGGAAAGTCGGAGGCAGTTTCTGATCTAAGAACGCTAAAAGCAGGGTTGTGATATGTCACAGAAAAGAAATACCCCCTAAAACAATAGTTGGCGGCCCACTACTGAATATTTACGTAAAGTCCATAGTGGTCAAGTTCAGTTTGAAGAAGACCTGTTCCTACTCACTCTGTGTCTACTCCCTTCTTCTTCTTTTTTTTAAAAAAGCTGTTATTATGTGGTCAACCTACAGAACCAACATATGTCCTGGTAGGGGTTTTGTTGTACAACCTACACATCGTTGCGTAATTTACAGCAGAGCTTCCGAGTTTCTGTAATTCATGTGGTTTGATTTCTTTAGTTATTTATTTATTTATTATGGTGCAGCCTGGTTGCATCTGCTGGGAACAGTGGGATTTTTTTTTTGCTTGCTGGCAAAACAGGAAGCAGGCAAATAAACTCTTTGCCAAGGAGGTCAGAATCCATCTCTTGCTTAAAGGCCACATGCATTTTATGATCCGGCTCAGCCAATGCCCTGATAGGTCGATTCCACGAGATTCTGTGGGGATTTTCATCCTGCCACAATGTGGGGTTTCCTGGCATGGATTCCCCAGGCTGAAAATGGGTTGCCTTGCATTACCAAGTAAGTAAAGAGCCTTGGTGGCGCAGTGGTCAGAGTGCGGTACTGCAGGCTACTTCTGCTGACTGCCGGCTAACTGCAGTTTGGCAGCTCAAATCCCACCAGGCTCAACGTTGACTCAGCCTTCGATCCATCCTTCCGAGGTGAGTAAAATGAGGACCCCAAATTGTTGGGGGCAATATGCTGACTCTGTAAACCACTTAGAGAGGGCTGGAAAGCACTATAAAGCGGTATATAAGTCTAAATGCTATTGCTATAGGCCAGGTGAGGCCCTGGAGATGAGAAGAGGAATCTCTTTGTATCCCAATGCTGGATCACTAGATGTTGGACTTCAAACGTAGATGGATAACTAGACTAAACCAAATAAGGCAGCCCTTATTTGGTTTCAGCAGCCATTCAACAGATAAACTGCGATTGACTGAGCTTATCCATGGTTTGCAAGCCAGGATGGCTTAAGTCCCACACAACAGAGTCAATCCAAGCATTAAAAAAAGCAGATCGTGGCTTGAGTGCAGAGCGTAAACCAGCCAAACGCTTTAAGGAGTACAAACAAGACAAACAAAGATTTTATGAACCCTAACATTAGAGTTTTTTTTGTTGTTGTTTTGCCTTGGAGCCCCTTTCAAGATTTTTTCAGATATTTTTGAAGATGGGCAGAAGCTCTCTGCATTAAAAGAAACCCCATGTCAAAAGAATGGGAGGCATCCACCGCACATCTACAATGTAAAACTTTGCCGGTAGAATATAAACAGCAGTGGGGAGAGGTAATTTAACAAGTTAAAATGAGCAAGCTGCCTTCACTTCCTCTGTTGCCTTCCAATTGCAGCTCGCTTCTCCAAGAAAGTCAAATCAACCCTTTTTTAAGCATCCAGGGGAGTGTTTACACAATCAGTTATCTTGGGTTAAACAATGCTTGAACTTGTTTGGGCCTCCTAATCGGTGTACGTGTTTACGGGGTGAATCAGAGGTGAAGGCAGGTAAGAAAGAGTCGGTCTCTTTTGCCAAGATCAGCAGCTCAACACCTTTTTAATCTAACCTGGGCTATTATAGTCATGTAAACATTCTCACAAGGCTGTTTGCTTTGGGTTGCGGAGCTTGGGAAAGGATCACGATCATTTGTGAAATGTGCAAAGGATCCAGAAGGCTGGCTGTTGAAATTCCTTGCATTTCTTGTTTGGGGGAGGGGGGAGGGGGCAGGAAATAAACACAGAGAGTTGGTTTGAAAATAAAGCAACCTTGCCATTGACAGAATGAATGGGTTCAACACTTAAACCATGATTTAGGGTGGCTGTAACTTGTTTATTAAGCGATAATGAGCTAATGGGTGGGTACACGTATAGAGCTTAGCCATAAATAAACCAAGTACAATGGTGGTTTAGCATAGAAGTGGGAACTCAATACAGGGACCCAAATAGCTTGTTACACCACCTGTATTTGGTTTAGCCTTGCTGTGTTGTGTGCACCAAGCCAGTTGTGATTTACCAACAAACCTCAATTAAGCAAGATACGGATTAGCATAACAGGTGAACTCGTTTGCTGTGACCTTGGGTTTCCTGAAGATTCCTCAGAAGTGTGTAGTGAATTCCACCTGCTCGATGACAAAGGTGTTTTGATAAAACAAGGTCACAGGTGATGTCCCATGCCCTACTAGCATCTCCAGAAACAAGCCTATTAAAAGTCCCCTGTGATCCTCACAGACCGGCATTTCCTGATGTGATGGACCTCAACTCCCATCATTCATAGGCTGGTTTGCTGATGTGTTTTGGGGGAGCAGAGGACAAAGATGGATAGAGCATTATTCACTGGTCATGAGGGCTCAAGAATCCTAGGCATTGACCATTAGGAACTCTACGGAGCTCTGAAGGTCAAGAGGTGGCCATCATTTGGCTTCACAACTCATATTGAGGTTTAATATGGGAAGATCCGTTGTATTCACATATCATGATATGCCACAATGTTGTGTTTTTTTCTATGGTTTTTGGCTATGGTATA
Source organism: Myanophis thanlyinensis (assembly GCA_017656035.1). Classification (NCBI taxonomy): domain Eukaryota; kingdom Metazoa; phylum Chordata; class Lepidosauria; order Squamata; family Homalopsidae; genus Myanophis; species Myanophis thanlyinensis. Next base: position 9,695 of record JAEANM010024047.1, read on the forward strand.
CTCAGCTATCTAGAGTTGTATAACAAATCATGGTTAACAAAAGTATGGCTTTGTGTTCTCATAAGGCATTGTGGACATGTCTAGCATCTTACACATAGGAAAGTGCTCTGATGCACACATAACAAATGCCAGACCAGATTTAAAAACAAAAACAAAACAGCATCTCCCTTTGGTATTATATATGAAGGTAAAGTCCCTTAAAATTAAAAAAAAAATTAAAAGTCCCCAAGGAACAAGAGAACTGGGCATTTAACCTTGATCTAAATATCTATCTATCCATATATAGCAACATGCCTGTATGGCAACAGCAATATACGGCGTTCTATAATTATGCCACTAGTTTTTCTGGTTTGACTTTTTCAGATTATAATGTATAGTTAAGTGCCTGCTCTTGTCGGAGAATATAGTGAAGATGTCAAACATTGAAAGGGAAGTTTGGAAGTATTTGTTAAAGGCTTAACCTGTTTGATTATTAGAAAAGAGCCTGGCATTTAAAAAGGAAAAAAAAACCAGGTATCTCAAAAGAAGAAAAGCAAATACAATATATTGTTGAGTTGAATTGAAGTTAGGGATTTATTTTTATTTTTTTGAAGTCAAGGTTGCCATGGTCTTTGGTCAAGTCCACTTGAGAGTGGTTTTATTGAACAATTCTTATTGGTCGCTCCATTTGAAGGTCATTCCTGATCTCTAGGGTACCCCACTTTCGCCTTCTGGGAGTTAAATCTGGAACCACGGATGAGAACACACGTGTCTGTCTTTTAGATTTAGTGTCTTCTTCTCTCGTGTCCAGAATGTTTGAAGACTACATCCTCCATCTTCTCCCCATCTCCGGTGGGCATTTGCAGCCATCAGATTTAAAAGCAAATTTAAACGAAGAAGCAAATAAACAAAACGGCAAACTTGTTGAAGAGGTAAACAAATAAATGGGATGCTGGAGGACTCAAAGCTAGGCCAATGAAGCTCAGGGATAGTTGACTACCAACTGTTATGGGCCCCAAAGAAAACCTGTCTTGAGGAAGTTACTAGCCGTTTTAAAGCTCGGGTATTGCTTTGCTGCAATTTTAGCTGGTGGAAAAGATGGAGAAGAAACCCCCTCCCCCTTGAATGGATTTTTGATGTCTTCCCTTTGTAGCTACGTCTCCAGGCATCGTCAGGATTGACCAAAATGCCTTGCAAACAACCCACCTCCGATGATGGCTTTGTGTGTTTCATTTCTGCCTGAGTAGCAAGTTTCACCGGCAGCTTTTGTGACAAGGTTCTGGATTTACTAAGCCTCTTGTCTGTCAGGGATTAATTTAACCTCTAATTACTACATTTTCTTCACAGTTTGCTACACATGAGCATGTTCTAACAAAAGCCCAAGGAGATACGTGGTGTTACTTAGGGCTGGCTCTCGAAATTAATTTGGAGGATTTAAAGGTTGTGCACTAAAATATTTATGCTGGGCTTCTCTAGATGGGAGAGAGGGGCCGGTCTTGGGTGAGATTCTCTGGGATGAGTTTGATTCTGTTACCCCAGATGTAGTGGACAGATTGCTGGG
>JAEANM010024048.1:0-11233 GCA_017656035.1 Myanophis thanlyinensis
TTCTTTCTCTCTTTCTTTCTCAACATATCATCTAAACTAAGCCTGGTATGGCCAATGTAATTCAAAAAGCTATGAAATTCAATTGATTTGTTGGAAAGTGTTACATAAAGTTAAGTCATTTCTATAGTCATGATAATTACTGCTGTTCCCTTTTAATTTTGGCTTTACAAACTCCACTGCAATATATAAAATCTGTAACAGAATTCTCTTATATATGAAGAGAAAAATAAAATAAAATTAGTAGTCTGTTCTTTGATTCTAGAATAAACAATATTCAAGCCAAAATGCAATAACAATTTATGAGGATCATTCTTAGTCTTAATAGAGATAGTCTGTATGAAACATCAGTTTATACAGTACAGGCAATAGTCTCAAACAGGAAATGACAATTCTATCATATGCTTCTAAAAGGAAAACAGATTAAAAGTTCGTAAAATGATTTCTTGTTTCTCTAAATAATAATTCTTGGAAATACTGCTATGTTTCTTCTTGCTTCAAACACTCTACTATTACCAGTGCTGAAGAAACCCTCCATCAAGGAACTGAATGACTACAGACCAGTTGCTCTAACATCTGTAGTTATGAAAACCTTTGAAAGGCTACTGCTGGCTCACCTGAAAACCATCATGGACCCACAGTTAGACCCCCTGCAATTTGCATACAGAGCAACTAGATTGATAGGTGATGCTGTTAATATGGCTCTGCACTGCATCCTACAACATCTTGAATCTCCAAAGACCTACAGAAGGGTCCTCTTTAGTTCTGCATTCAATACCATCATCCCAGACATTCTTCTAACTAAACTAAACTAACCAACTAGCTGTACCTGAACACACTTGTAAGTGGATCATAAGCTTCCAAACAGATAGGAAGCTGCAGGTGAAGCTAAGCAGAACCACACCAGATACCTGTACAATTAGCACAGTCCCCCCCCCGACTGTGTGCTCTCTCCATTTTTCTTTTCTCTATATACCAATGACTGCATCTCAAAAGATCCATCTGTTAAAGTACTGAACTTTGCAGATGATACAACAGTGATTGGTCTCATTCGAGACAATGATGAATATGCATACAGACAGGAGGTTGAACAACTAGCCTCGTGGTGCAACCAGAACAATTTGGAACCAAACACACTCAAAACCATAGAAATGGTGGTAGATTTTAGGAAGAACCCTCCCATACTACCACCTCTTACAATACTAGACAACACAGTATCAACAGTAGAGACCTTCAAATTTCTTGGTTCTATCATATCTCAAGACTTAAAATGGACACCTAACATCAAAAAAGCACAACAAAGAATGTTCTTTCTGAACCAACTCAGAAAGTTCAAATTGCTCAAGGAGCTATTGATCCAGTTCTACAGAGGAATTACTGAGTCTGTCATCTGCACCCCTATAATTGTCTGGTTTCGTTCTGCAACCCAACAAGACAGACACATTCAGAGGATAATTAGAACTGCAGAAAAATCAATTACTACCAACTTGCCTTCTATTATACATTAATAACTAGTTGTGACGACCTGTATACTGCATGAGTTAAAAAGAGAGCTGTGAAAATATCTACAGACCACTCACATTCTGGACATAAATTGTTTCAACTCCTACCCTCAAAATTACACAGCACACCAAAACAACGAGACACAAGAATAGTTTTTTCCCAAACACCATCACTCTGCTAAACAAATAATTCCCTCAACACTGTCAAACTATTTATTAAGTCTGTATTACTATTATTCTTCTCATCGTTCCTATCATCTATCTCCTCCCACTTATGACTATAACTTTGTTGTTTGTATCCTTACGATTTACATTGATTATTGTTTCCTAGTATGATTTGATTGCTTATTTGTATCCTATGATTATCATTAAGTGTTGTACCTTATGATTCTTGATGAATGTACCTTTCTTTTTATGTACTGAAAACATATGCACTTAAGACAAATTCCTTGTGCATCCAATCACACTTGGCCAATAAAGAATTCTAATCTACTGTATGTGCTTATTATTGCTTTTCAATATTCATTCAATTAATTGCTTAATTTATAGATAACATTTCTAGTTATAATTAAAATAAAGCCTTTCTTTTGAGCTTTCTACTGATTTTAAGTGCATGACCCACTTAAATACAAAAATGGCATGAATTTTTAGAATTCAATACAATACTATTCATATTCTAACTAATATTTGCACTTTAGTTCAAAATATTAATTGTTTCTAGTATAACACCCAGCTAAAACCAAAAGGGGAAGACTAAAATCGGACATGACTACAAATGTCTTTATAGCTTCCAATAAACATACAAGCTACGCTTTTGTTCAATATCGTTTTATGGATAAAATGCAATCCTGTAAAAGACAAAGAATACACATTTAAAGTAGAAAAATTCAAAAACAGGATTTGCTTTTCTCAAAATATTACGATATTATTCACTTTTGGAACAATTTTTATAAAGAATCACAAAGGGATCATAAGATTAAGTGACATCCATTAAAAGATGCTAAATATAAAGTAGATATAATATAAATGTAAATATTGACATTATTACTTCTTTATAAAATAATATTTTCTGGACAACCATTTTGAAATGTCAATGATACTTAGCACACATATGTCTTAAAATACCATCAGTGAATTTTGTTAACATAGATGCCATTTTGTACTTGCTGAATTTAGCAGCCAAAGCCCATAATTAGACATAGACCAATAAACAGTCATATATCATTTGAAAATACAGTATTGAAAATAAAAGACATTTGTAAGCTTATGTTTTAACAACTTTTAGGCTTGATAGATAACCAGGTGTGGCAGGACTTCAAAGTCTTGTTATGTTTTATACTAAAATTAGTCAAACTATTTTCTGATATCTCTGAAGAAAACAATACATGTAATCTCTATAACAATTAAATATTTGGTTACTGTAAAACATCTTCCATTTTATTTCAACATAAGTCTATGCTGTGTATGTGTTTGTATTTTACTTAATGTTTTTCAAAGTTGAAGTTTTGTTCTCACCAGTCTTTAATGGTATTTGGCATTAATAACTAGTTGTGAAATTTCTAGTTAATCTCTGGGTTAATCTCTTGTATTGTATTGTTGTTATGAAATATATTTATAAACACACACACACACACACAAATACTTTGCAGAACTCAACTAAACACTTAAATAAATCTTATGGACAAATAGAAAAATATATCATTGTGAAAACTCAAAATCAATCTAACTTTTCCAAAATATATTTGGTAGCAAGAATCATAATATTCTCCATTTTAGACTACAGTAATGTTTTCCTGTCCCAGGAAAATGTTGTAGGATCCAAGCTGAGTCAGTCCCCAGGACCAGAGGTTCTAAGCATTTGGACTCATCCTGGAGCCCACCCTCAGGGAATTTACCAGTCTCCAGGATGTATCTTTTCTGTCTTGTCTATATTTTTCTCACTTAACCAAATAAGCCAACAGCTTACATAATGCTTTACAACTAGTTATCCTGGCCTTGAGATCGCAAGACTGCAAGCTTTGGTGCTCTTTTTATTACAAACGTTTTTAAAAAATATAATTTTGAGGGCATCACTTATAAGTGTTGTAATTGTATGGTCTCTATAGGTGTTGAGTTGCAATTTCCTGCTGCATGGCAATTTTAATTGAAAGAGTATAGCTGATTTTTGTAGAAAAATGATGTTCTGTAATAAACCTTGCCGTATGTGGAAATCTAACTGAAATGATTAGTTTTCTTTTTCATTTGTCAGCTGCATATCTACAGCCTGTCCACAAGGCTGCTCTTGGCTTTTTATTTTATAGCCATGCTATCTTTAGTACTTTTCAAAACATAATTTTAAATTGCTGTGATAACAGTACTCTTAACAAAAACTTCATCTGTATCCATACCTACTTGCACACTTTTGTGTCTGGTTTTGCATGGATTAGGTGGGGTTTTGTTTCCTTTCATTTCATTTCCCCTCCCCCCTTCTTTTAGACATGTGCAGAATCAAGAAAGTAGTTCATACAAAATTAATACAGAATTCTTCAGTAACCAAATCTGAATCTGAACATTCCTGAAGGTTCATTTAGGATTTGGTAATTCTGAGGGATAAAGAGGCAGTCTGAAAGAACTGATACTTTCTATTTATGTTTAAAGTGCTGTGTATTTGAAGATAAGGGATTCAAAGTCTGAACACTTGAAAGCACTATAAAATATTAGGTTTTCTTTTAAAAATTATAGTGAGGTTTGAATGAATGTTCTGCTGGCAATGCTTTGATCTATATATTATTCAGTTACTCATATGCTAAGCTATCCATGCTTAGCATAATAACTAATAAAATAAATAATCCTCTTAGAAAATATCAATTTTGCCTTAAGCTCATCAGAATATAATTAAAATCCTCATCCCAAGTGCCAAACTGTTCTGGGGCAGGTTTGTGTATGTACAAATATGTATAGATAGCCCTAATATCCAGTCTAATTTCAAGGCAACATTTTATTAATGATGAATTATGAATCAGGGTTTTTCCCATGATAAACATGACAGAATATATACAGGTTTTATGTTGTCTGATAGGAATTGCTTTTAGCAATACAAATAATTCTAAACAGCTTCTAAAGAAAAATATAGGCAGTTGCTTATGCTTGGTAGGGAGGTTATTAAGTAGCAATTGTTTTAAGACACCTGAATTCCCATTATTTACTATGGAGAGTTGGATAAAGTACTATTCCAGTGGTGAGTATCTGAAGAATAATTATAGAACTGGACAGCTGAAGTTAATACTTAGCTATATTACCACATGTTGTGGTAATATGGTGAAACATTCATGCATTTGATGCAATTAAATGATTCTATAACATCCTAAACTATGACTGGGAACACAGCAGACATATCAAGACCAAAGATCAGAAAACTCTGTTCAAGCTTTGCTGCATCTGTTGATCTTTGGAAAGTGTCATTTCAAAGGTCATTTGTGTCCAAGGAAACTGCCAGTAAAATATATGTATGTAATTTTAAAATGACTACAATTTACATGGTGAGACTAGAATATAGCTCTTCCGGTACAGGCAGACAGTAATGTGTGGCTTTATTGCTTTGCCATGATCGTTTGTCAATCTTCATTTTTCTAGTGCATTAATGCATGCATTGATGAAACAGTACCATAAACCAAAGGACACAGGAAAAAAAAGATATAAATATGCCAATATGTAGAGGTCCTAAAAGCAGAGGTGACTAGTTAAAGCTATTTTAACTTCTTCAAATCAAGAAACAGGCATAGCTTTCTACTTTTAAGAAAATATTTACAAATATAAGCATCATTAAGTCAAAATGAAATCTTCTAATTTTCTAAAATATGTATCTGATTGGATATTTAAAAGAAAAACGATCATTTTTATATTGTGAAGACTTTCTCTTCTTTTTCACACTGAAAACTAGAGAAAAGGAGGCGTTGTACTTACGTGATACACTCCTTCTCATCGAGTGAAGAGTCAATCCATTGATTGGGAGATTACCCCGTCATTCATAGATCCATGTGACTGAGTGGAAGTATAAAAGGGCCAGGCCCGCCCTCCTGTCCCAGTTGCTACGAAGTCTGAACAATTGCCGTAGATGCCTTCCACGTAGTATAAAGACCGAAATCTAACACCTGTAATACAATACTGTACAAACACACTATTAAGTCTGCACTGTTCATGCTGCAGCACGAACTCATAGAGACCCTTCCCTGGGCGGGAATGGATTGACTCTTCACTCGACGAGAAGGAGCATATCACGTAAGTACAACGCCTCCTTCTCCGTCTGAGATGAAGAGTCAATCCATTGATTGGACTTATCAAAGTCATTGTCAAACACCGGGTGGGTATCAAACACTAAACTTTATTATTAACCGAACTCAAAACATTCTTACCAAACTCTGCATCTGAAGATGCATAATAATCAATTCTATAATGCTTTATAAATGCAGAAGGAGATGAGCATGCTGCTGTCGTGACTGCGCTCTGTGTAGAATGAACTGTCATACCCTCTGGTGATGGTAAACCCTGTCCCTTATAGGCTAAAGCTATGGTAGCCCTTAACCATCTTCCGATCATAGTGGAAGAAGCCTTATGGCCCAGTGAAGCTTGATGGAATTGTACAAACAGGGCCTCTGTGTGCCTATGTGGCTGTGTCTCCCGTATGTAAGCTTGGAGAATCCTCCGCACATCTAAGGGATGACCGCTATCCCGAATGGAAGGCTGTGACCCTAAGCCGGAGGTGGGAAGTATCAACTCCTGTCCCCTGTGAAAGGCGGAATTTACCTTAGGTAAAAAGGTCGGATCTAACCTTAGGACTACATGGTCCCTATGAAATATGCACAAATCTTTTCTAACTGATAACGCAGAAAGTTCGGAAATGCATCTAGCCATTGTAACGGCAATTAAAAATGCCATTTTCCAAGTTAAAATTCTCAAGGAGACCGAATTTAATGGCTCAAACGGAGCCTGGGTCAACATTTGTAATACCAAAGGAAGGTCCCATGTGGGGTACCGATGTATTACCGGTGGACTAAGATTGGTTGCTCCTTTCAGAAATTTGATTATCATGGGGTGTTTTGACAGTGGTCCTTCAGACCCACAATCAACTATCGAGGCTATCGCTGCCACTTGCCGACGTAATGTATTGGGCTTAAGGCCCTTATCTAACCCCTCCTGGAGGAACTCCAGAAGGAGAGGAACAGAAGCGTGAGTCGGGTTGGTCAAATGTTCCCTACACCACCTATCGAAAGTCTGCCAGGTGACCTCATAAATTCTGTTTGTCGACGGCCTACGGGCAGCCTGAATTGTTCATATGACCTTATGCGACACCTGTCTGCCTGTCAGGGTGCGGCGTTCAATATCCAGGCAGCTAGGTTGAGCCACTCCAGATCCGGATGGAGCAGCTGACCCTGAGCTAATAGCTGAGGATGCAGAGGCAGTCTCCATGGTGAGCTGACCGAAAGGCTGAGCAGCTCCGCAAACCAGGGTCTCCGAGGCCAATAGGGTGCAATCAGTAAGACTTGTGCCTGTTCCTCCCTCACCTTTCTGAGGATCCTGGGAATGAGAGCCAGAGGAGGAAAGGCATAGAGAAGACCCTGTGGCCACGGCACTCTCAGTGCATCCACCCCTTTTGCTCCCTGTGATGGGTACCTGGAGAAAAAGTGACTCAGTTTGGCATTGTGAGGAGCGGCAAATAGGTCGATTGCCATTGGACCGTACCGTACTAGGAGCTGATGGAATGTTTCTGGATGTAACTCATTCCGCGTGATCTACGAACGATCTGCTCAGTCTGTCTGCCCTCACATTGTCTACCCCCAAAATGTGTTCCGCTTGCAGAGACAAAAGATGGTGTTCTGCCCAATTGAACAATCGATGAGTCTCGGCCATCATGGTACGTGACCTTATTCCCCCCTGGCGATTTACATGCGCTTTGGCAGAGATGTTGTCGGTCAGAACTAACACATGGTGATTCTCTACAAATGGTTGAAATTTGAGAAGAGCTAAACGAATTGCTCTCAGTTCGAGCCAATTGATGCTGTGTGTTAGTTCTGACCGAGTCCATTGCCCCTAGGCTGTATGTCATTGTAGGTGTGCTCCCCAGCCTTGAAGACTGGTGTCCATGGTGACTATCGTTCTGGTAGGCTCCCAGAAAAGGCAGCCCTTGTCAAGGTTGATTGGTTTCCACCACCGAAAGGATCGAAGAACCTTTGTCGGTATCTGTAGTCTGAGAGATGAATGGCTGGTGCCCCTGCGCTGAAATGGTAACAGGAGCCACTGTAGAGGTTGAGAATGTTGCCTGGCCCATGGGACAATCTTGAAGCATGAAACCATCTTTCCCAGTAGCTGGGAGAGTTGGTGTAAGGACGGCCTTGTTTGATGCCACACCTGATTGAGAAGCTTGAGAAGGTTCTCCTTCCTGTCCTGCGAAAGAAAAACCAGCATCCGCTCGGTCTTGATCACTGCCCCTAGATGTTGAAGATGCGTCGTGGGCCTCAAGTGACTCTTGGCCTTGTTTATCGAGAACCCGTGGTCTTGAAAGGTTTCTATCGTGACCTGTAGATCTCGATGCGCTGCCGCTGCTGATGTCGACTGGACTAGAATGTTATCCAGGTATGCATGGATACGGACTGGCTTCAGATGGAGGTGAGCGGTGAGTGTTGCTATGAGTTTCGTGAATATGCGTGGTGCTGACAACAGACCAATGGTAGGGCCTGGTACTGAAAATGGAGTCCCTGATATGCAAACCTGAGGAATCTCTGGTATGCCGGATGTATTGGCACATGTAGATATGCCTCCATTAAGTCTAGGGACGATAGAAAGTCCCCTCGGTGCAACAGAGCTAAGATGATGTGAAGCGAGTGCATTTTGAACTGGCGATATTTGACATAATAGTTGAGGTCCTTCAGATCCAATATTGGTCTCCAACCCCCCGAGGCCTTTGGAATAACAAAGAGGGTGGAGTAAAACCCCTGGCCCTGAAATTCGTGTGGTACCGGGACGATGGCTGCAATTCGGAGAAGGTGATCTATTGCTTGCTGCATAATGACTCGTTGCTGAGGGTTGCTGGACGGCCTGCACTGCACAAACCTGTGTGGTGGTATCTCTTCCAATTCGATGGTGAGGCCGTATCTTATGGTCTGTCGAACCCACACATCTGTTGTGGTGCGCTCCCATTGATCTGTGAAAACTTGCAGACGGCCATCAATGGGAGGGTCCTGTCCAAAGTCACTTTGATTTCCTATATTGATGCCCCCTATCACCTCTGAAGAGCTTGTTGGCATAAGATTGTCTGTTTGCGTATGGTTGCTGCCTACCTCGAAATGGCCGCTGTTGCTGCCGGTTCTGCCTATAAGAGAAGTCCTGCAGGTAGGAGGCATCTGACCGGTATGAACCTTCTGCTCGATAGTTGGAAAACCTCTGTCCCGACAGGGAGGGTTCGTCATAACTCCAAAACTGTCGACGAAAGGAGGTCGATCTCTTCCGGTCTGCTGCCTTATAGCCTGACGCCATCTTCTTCTTTCCGTCCTTAGTCTCTGAGAGGACGGGATTCAAGGCGTCCCCAAATAGATTAGTCCCATGGAATGGTGAAGAAGCTAACTTCCACTTTCGCTTCTGGTCCGCCTGCCAATTTTTGAGCCACAACAAACGTCTAGGTACCACTGATGAGCCTATAGCCTGAGCCGAGAACTTGGTCACATGAAGAATGGCATCCGCCGAAAACTCCACTGCCGCTACAATCTTATTGATATCTTGATGAAGTCTGACATCCTCAGTGGTAAGTCTAGCTTGTAGCTGCCACAACCAAAGCAGGGTGGCTCGATTAAAAAAGGATGCTGCAGACGCTGCTTTTAAAGCCCATGTTGAGGCTTGGTGCCCCCTACGTAACACTTGCTCTGAGCATTTTTCCTCCTGGTGCAAGCTCTCCATCGGATCCGTGATGATGGCACTGTTTGTAGATAGAGCCACTTTTTATCAGATAAAAAGGTGATAGCCTTCGCCTTGTTGAGTAGTGTCCTGAACAACGGTGCCCTAAAGAGGCCCGATGTTGCTTGTGGCTCCACCTGGTCCTCCCCATCGCCTGACAGAATGAACTCTTCATCCCCCGAGCAGAGGGACCCTTCCTCTGCCGAAGAATCTGACCTGTCCTCCCTAGTGGACTGACGATCTGCAGTACGTTTCTGACGATGGTGCGTCGACTTCCCTGTACCTGCGGATACTGCTGGTTGCTGATGAGTCATAGCGCTCACAATAAGCTGCTTCATCTGTGCTAGGAGGTTGTCTTGCAACAATGCCAAGGATGTTGAAAGGTCCTGCACACTGCTGGAAGCGGTCAACGAACTGGTGTCAGTTGTCGCTGTAGTCGCAGTGTCCTCGATCGTTTGTGCCGTACTAGTTTGCAGATCGACACTAATCCCTCCTATGTCTCTTTCAGGCGATGGAGACGGAGACATAGCCTGGGAGCTCCTCCCAGCTGAGGATGAAATCAATCTAGGCGATGGAACACTGGTAGACCCCGGCAAAAGCCCATCTGAGTCTTAGGCCTGCCTTGATCTGGCCCAATCCTCATCTAACGTTTGCTGTTGCTCCATGGCTTCCCTCTGATTTTGGCTAAGAGTCTTAGTCTTGGGCCTTTTCCATGAGGCCTGGGTACGCGAAATGTGCTTTCTTTTTGAAGTGCACTTTCATCCCGGTCATGGGGACACAGACTTGTCATAGGTCTTATCCATGCCTCGCCTTGTCAAACAAAGGAAAGAAAGAACATTGGTAAATTGAGACTGTCACTTAAGATTTAACCAGAACACCTGGTAATCCATACCCTTAGACCCCTGTGTATCCATGGGTCTTCTGAGCCATTACCCCCCATAAGGCCACACATTACTGATTTGGTCTGTAATTCTGACCCCCCTTGCTGGTTACAAATGAGGGAGAATGGCTGCAATGGTTAGGGTGGCAAACAGCTGTCAAATCGAGTTTCAAAATGGCCATTGCCTGAGTGATTGATATAACAAAATGGCGGCCGCTTACACTAACGGCCCTTCCCGCCAAAACTTGTTCTGCCTGATCCCACAGAACTGCCTGCTTCTTCGGGCCTGTCCTTCTTGCACTGCGGCCCCTAAAATCCTCCAGCTATGCCCTCTGCCAAGGGAGAGTGATTAGCGGCGATTGCGCTGTTTGTAAACCAGCGGCTGCGCCGTCTGAAAGCAAGGGGTTCTTCCGACAAACAGCTGATCAGTGCGAAGCCCGTAAACCAATTAGCGGCGATCGCGCTGTTAGTAAAGCAAGCGGAAACGCCGATATATCTAGGCGGCTCTTCTGAAATCCACAGCTGATCGGCACGAAGCCCTTGGCCTTGGAAGCGGCCTTGGGCGAAGCTGGAGGTGACGTGGCTCGGAAGGACCATGTCCCCCGTCCCCTCACTGCCATACTCTTCCAAAATCAATGGGGACTGCCTCTGCTGCCGAGGCTCGGCCGTGCTACCTCCAATCAATCGAGGGCCTATTCTGGATGCTCTCTCTAGTTCGTTACAGCAACAAAAGAACGGCCTGACTTCATTCTTTTAACGAAGCCTGAATGAAGCTCTGGTGTGTTGAAAAACCCCAATTTTTCTCTAAATTCTGTTTGATGAAATTTGTCTTTGGATCTAGTGATGACTAAGTAGGAACTGGGACAGGAGGGTGGGCCTGGCCCTTTTATACTTCCACTCAGTCACATGGATCTATGAATGATGGGGTAAT
>JAEANM010024049.1:0-11233 GCA_017656035.1 Myanophis thanlyinensis
CTATCTATCATCTATCTATCTATTAAAAATGCAAACAATATTTACTCTTACATTTAAAAAAAATGTAAAGGACCAGTGTCCTTTTTTTTTCAGAGCAGTCTTTCCATCTTTCAACCATTTTGATGGATCTGGGCTTCTTTAGCTGTAAGCAAATGTATGGTATTTTCCCTTTTCCTTATTTTGCATGTGTAAATCAAAAAGAATAGTGCAAGGAAAAATTGACTGTAGTTAAAACCAGGTGGAATTATCTTTCCTTTGCCCTTTAAAATGAGATTATTTGTAAAAAAATTACTGCTAGGCTATTCTTTTTTCAATTTTATACATCACTGTGCTATATTCCTGGCAATTAACACTGTAAAAACATAAAAACATGATGAAACATAGTACAAAACGCTAGATATAAAATTCACATATAACAATGAAACCTGGGCAACCCTGTCTTTTTTAACTCAATTTTATGAAGAAGGTTTAAGGAAATTTGCTTGCCTGCCAAATCTTTTAGGAAGTGTAATAGCAGAGTCACAGCACAATCTTCTTTCCCCTGGAAAGTTTCCTACGGTGTGAAATAAAGACACAATAAAACACTAAAATAAAGAAGGGATACAACACTTGAAGAGCTATTTTTGCATCATGAGGTTAATCAAAATGTCTTCTTATTACATAACTGTTTTCACCCAAAATCATACATTGATTCCCTGTTCCCTTTTTCTTTTGGGGGAAGTGTTACTTCCTCCTATTTTTGCAGTTTTATCTGAGAAGATAGGAATAAGCCCCATCATGTCAAGACAGAGAAGAAGATATCAAGGAAGCAGTTAGGCTTTCTTGCCTGGTATTAACCCAGCTTATGATGCCTTTTGACTGACTTCTGGCAAGATTAAATTTATCCTTCTTTGAAAAGAGATCAGGCCAAGAGAACACATTAGCAACCCACTGTGGTGAGAACGGCAGATATTCATATTGATGAAATTGGCCGATGTGTTGATGATATAGAGTCACAATCATATCTCTACATTAATGTTTCATAAATCTAGGATTCCTGAAGTCCCCCACTGGGATCCACAAAATAATCAAAAATCGGCCAATCTATGTTAAAAAAAAATACAATATTAAAATCTCATCAAATAATTATTAGTGGCAGCAAATGTATCAATCTAAATATCAATAAATATAACGCATACAAAGAAAAGCTTTTGAGGTCCTCCGTAATTTTTAAAAGTGGGAGGGTGTTCTGAGAGAAAAATGTGTAGGCAATCCTGCTCAACAGGATTAGTGCTCATCTTTTCATTTCTTGAATAAATCAGTTTTTTAGCTATGTTTTTAAAATTCGGATGTTCAAGAATTGGAAGAAGAGAGATATGCTCAGGGACCCGAATTTGTCCTCACCTTGTCCAGACCTATAAAATAAGCATTTGTGATCTAAATTTTTATGCATTCCAAGTTGCTGTTCAAATACTTCTGCCATCCTTAGCTATAACTATCTAAGATGAGTGGATGAATAGGAATGTGAGATGAGCATCTCTCATGGCTTCAGGGTACCAAGACCCTTTTTCTCTGTTGCACTAAATATTCCTATGAAAAACGGGCTAATCTTGGCTCAATCCTATAGCAACTAAACTTCCATGGGGAGGGAGAAGAAGACTAATCTGAGCTCAGAAGCTAGTACAAGATGAGGCAAAATTTCTGGTTTTATGGAAAGCAGCATGCTCACAAGATCTTCAGAGTTTCAGTTTTGCAAATTAAATATTTCCTTTGCTGATACACTACAATTGAAGTAGAAATGCAGGTAATCCCTGAGTTATGAGCATTTCCTTAGCTAACGTTCGAACTGTTACATGATAGCGTTTGCAAACAACCCAGAGGTGAGATTCAGCTAGAACCGGTAGTAAATTTTCTAAGTAGTTCGGAGAACTGATTGTTAGAAGAAATCTTCTTTTGTTTTGTTTTTTCACTTTGCAGGGTTAATCTTGTAAGGAAAGCAGGAATTCTAGCCTAATCTTTATTGCCCTGCTTACAGAAACTGCCCACCCAATCACATGACCCCCTGCCACACCCACCAAGCCACACCCACAGTAAAAAAAATTGAATTCCACCACTGGAACAACTCCATGTTCACCTGTTGTCCTGCATGTTGCCTGCTGAAATGGAGCTTCTGAGGGGCAGATCTCAGCAACCTGCCAGGTGAGGCCTGCCGAGGCCCGAATGGAACTGCAGAAGGGCACACACAGCTGACAAGCTGGAAATGAGACTGCTTGCTAGATCTTCACAAAGTAAGTGATCCGGCATGGAAGCTTTTATGGGGGGGGGAAGCAATTGTGGGAAGCATGAGGTATTTCAGTGGGTCAGGGAAACCTTGAGTGGTCTTAGGCAGATGCCCTATTTCATCAGTAAGCCCCCCATCATGGCCTTCTCCACCTTGAAATACCTAATGTGCACTTAACAAGCCTTGCATTTGATTAGTGAATGCGTGGGCAAAAGGAGGGAGTGATCCTGTTCAAGGTATGAGATTCACTCCCACAAATCCTCCATTTATGAATGGAATGGGCAGGCTGTACAGGACTACCTGTACAGGTAGTCTTGACTTACAACAATTCATTTAGTGACCGTTCGAGGTTACAATGGCAAAAAAGTGACTTATGGCTGTTTTTCAATTTATGACCATTAAGCATCTCCATGGTTACATGATCAAAATTCAGATGCTTGACAGTTGACTCATATTTATGACAGTTGCAATGTCCTGGGGTCAGGTGATCACCTTTAGAAACCTTCTGACAACCAAATTCAATGGGGAAACCAGATTCACTTAATTGTGTTACAAAATTAATACCGGTAACTACAGTGGTTTACTTAATAATTGTGGCAAAATAGGTTGTAAAATGGAGCCAAACTCACTTAACAAATATTTCACTTAGCAACATAAATTTTGGGCTCAGTTGTGTTTATAAATTGAGGACTATCTGCATATTCCCTCTGACAATGATAAGACCTCCTAGTGCTGCTGTAAAATCTCTAAAGCTTTGTCATCTGTACGTTTGTGAAAATCAGGTACTTCAGTGACAGGAATAGAGGCAGAATAAGAACCAGCAGTGGCATTAGCACATTTCATATAGACTAGCAATAGCATTCAGACTTATATACCATTTCATAGTGCTTTACAATCCTCTGTAAGCAGTTTACAGAGTCAGCATATCACCCCGAACAAACTGGGTCCTCATTTTATCAACCTCAGAAGGATGGAAGGCTGAGCCAACCTTAGGTAATGGCCCCCGACATGACAAAATAATGGCAGGAAGATTGTGATATGAATTCCTTTCCTTCTTTGTATATATAAGATATAACTATGGAAAAAGGATTGTTTAGATAACTCAGCAATGTGTAATTTAGCAAACTTTGTATTATAAATTCCTTTACAGATTGCATCTTTGTATGAGAAAATCACTCTCTCCTGTGAATCTTTTATCTGTTCCTATTTGTAGCAATTAAGATAAAGAGAACAGTGTGAGCTCCCTAATTTAATATTTTCAAGGAGGGGGAACAGTGTCACTGGCCAGATATGTCTTCAGGCCATCCCCAGATATTGTCCCAAATTTTATTGAACGCTTGTCTAGAAGATGGTCAGTTGACAAGATTTTATTCAACATTTGTCTAGAACAGGAGTGAGCAAACTTTTTGACTTGTGGGCCACAATGGTTTTTAAAACTTGACAGAGGGGCCGGGCCAGAATAGGAGAATGGCATGTTTGTGTGAATTAATATAAATTAAACGTAAAAACCATTACATGAAAAGATTTGGCTTTTAACAGGCAGCAAAACACCATTGTGCTTAGTTTATCGGCTTTTCTGGGCTCTCCGTTCCCTGAACCGGGTCTTCCTTGAAATTGCAGGGTTCCTGCTAGTAACTAGTTCGGCGGGCCGGATTAAAAAGCCCAACGGGCCGGATGTGGCCCGCGGGCCGTAGTTTGCCCATGTCTAGTCTAGAAGATGGTCAGTTGACAAGATAAGTTGTCAGACCATCCCCAGATGTTGCCTTCCTGTCTGATTTAAAAATATCTGTGGATGAGGGTCCACTATCTTAAGTAATTCCAAGTGACTGATATGTTGTGATGTTGTGACTGATATGACCAAATGAACTCCAAGTGTTATTGTTAATTCACCCTATCTCTTAAGAAAAGTAGAAAAAGATAGAAAAAGTCCTCAGATAGAATTTTTAAACTTTAGCTTTAAAGTCCCAGGAAGAAGTATTGCACAACAATGGCTGTAGTGGGTCTGACCCTTGGCACTTATGGGGTTCCTAGTAAGAGGAAAAAATGGAAATGCAAATTGGTATGTTTTTCTTTCTCCATAATATTTATTAATAAAATGTTTGCTGGCATTTCATTCTGTTTAAGCCTATTCTCCCTGAATCCAAATGAACCAGTTGTCTACCAACATACATGTTTTCTGTTAACTTACAGAGGAGTGTTATGTATTTCAAGGCAACAGAAAGTAGACGTCTTCAGATTCTTACTTATAGGATGCAAAGCATATGTTGCAGCATTGAATTATGACATGTCTTTCATCCTTTCGTTGGAATAATAATGTATCCATTCCTCATTTTCAAAATGACCTAGTCTTTGATAAATTCAAAAGCGCCCATTTCTTTGCTGTTCAGACAGGATTCAGGCAGGATTATTACCATTCTAGCATAGAAGAGCAGAAAAGGAACAAGAATGTGGCAGCTTTGATTTCCAAAAATGCAATCATCAAAGGGGCACTGTGACCAGACATGTTAGACAAGAAGTTGGATTTCCTTAGTTCTAAATCTGAACATTAGGCGAGAAAGAAGGGCAATTCTACATATAGTTTTGGAACCACTTCTACGTCACATCTGACCACTTTTCTTGGATAGATGAACTACTGAAATTTTCAGATATGGATCAGCTTATATAACAGCAATTCCAGAAGTATTCATTTATTCAGTTTGAACACTTTTCAAATTCATGACTCTGGGTAGCTAACAGTGTTTTTAAAAATGTATAAAAGCAGGAAAAAAAAAACACAGGCATAAAACAGCAGCCAAGATGAAAACAGGCCTATCAGTCACAAGTTAACACAATGCATGCACAAGCTCAGCCCTACCTCCTGATCCCCAGACCCAGTGACAATTTATTCTTCTTTACTTTATTAGATTTCTTTACACTGCCAGTCATGCCTGTTTCTGGGCAACTTACAGACCCCCAATTAATTTTAAAAAGGCTCTTTGAAGCAACCAGATCTTAATAATTGTGCAAAAATTTAACAGGATCAGGACCTATCTGATACCAGGGCCCAGCTGCTATTCCAGACCAGGAGAGCAACAACTGATAAGGTCCACACCTGGGATTCCTAAATTATCAGTTTCTAATTGTTTCACAAACACTATCCACATTTCCCCCAATTTATATAAGCAGTAGGCATTACGTTTTGGTCTCACCCCATGTCCAGCCACTGGGCTAAATTGAGCTATTATTATCTCCACCCCCAGACAGGCTGATGCACGCAGAAATTTCACACTGCAGCTACGGCATTTCAGTGATTATAGATGTGGAAAGCACTTAGATGCAAATTAAGCCTGTCATCTGAGCTTCCTAAAGGAGTTTAAATGCAGGAGTATTGTCATCTTGACAGCTAAGCAAATTTGTAACACGACCATACATATGCATACAACATGTAATGAAATTATAGGGAAGGGTGTTTGCCACTTTCCCCACTCTGTGTGGAACATGGGTAAAGGGATTTCTGTTATTCTAAGAGATACCATAATTCATGGAGCAAAATAGTGATTGAAGGATTGACTCTCCCATTGATTAGCTAGGGGAGCATTGATTTGTTCATGATGTTCTCAGTGTTATGATAGGATCCTGTATCATAAAAGGAATGTGGGTGTCTAAAGCAGGATTTCCATTCAAAATCTACAACCCCAACATATGAACAGTATGAAGGACTGCAGGCAGTGACATGCCAATGGGAATGGGTGGGACAAGTAGCATTGCCAACACTCCCTTCAAGCCATTGTTATTTACAGTTGTGGTTAAATGACACCCTTTCCCATAATTTCAGTACATATTGTATGCATGTGTATGGTCATTTTGCAAATTCACTTGGTGTTGAATTGATATTATTTAATATGGAAATAAATTTGAATTACTTGCCATGAGGTAAAACTGGATGTTATTTATTTCCCCAGGATATCAACAATTTTAGGAAGCATTACAAGGCTTTTTCATTTTTTTCCAATGATTATCTGTTAAGCATTTCTAACCACAAAAGCTCTGTGCTGTTTACAAATTAGCTAACCCTCTCATTCTCTACAAATAGTTGGTCTGTTGGAATAATCCAGTGCTCACTTCTTCAACTATACAGAAATCTGCCATATAATTCAGCTTTTGGCATACGTGAATTATGTGTCACCTTTATAGAAAAGACAATATGAAGTATTTTGTTTTGGGTCATTGCTTAATAACTGCTCTATCAGTAGATGCCTCCTCTAGAGAGATTATAATCAAATCTGTGAAATTAATTGCCAGTCTATTTCCTGTACTTTGCAAACAGCAGTTAACAGCATAAGAACAAGCTCTATGGCCAGAATGAGTTGAATAATATTATAGACCTTAAAATATATAAATAATGTACAATAGTTTATCCTTTCTGAAACAGGCAGGCTCACCATGAAATTTTTGATGTGGTATGTGGGCTGTAAAGAAAATGGAAGGAGAAATGTACTTTTAGATTTACAAGTTTTTATTTCTATCTAAACATTTTATTAAAACTTCAAAAGAGAACATATAATAGAGAAACTAAAAAAACAAGGCAAAAAAGAACAGAAGTGCAATAAAAAAGAAATAGAAAGAGGAAACTTCTTTGCCACAAATACAAGTAGAATTACAAAGTTATATCTTATTACATGATTACAATAAAAAGCTTACTTTTTTCTATTATTCCATTTTTAAAATAATCATAAAAATGCAAGTTATAGATGCATTTTTTCATTTCATCCCAAAAAATCTGTAAGAGGTTTCCAGCCACCCATAAACGTATGTTTTTTCTCTAATTGAAGAAATGCATGTAGCCATCTTTTGCAGTTTTAGTATCTTCACCAATCATTCTTCTGTTGTAGATAGTGTTGAACTTTTCCACTTTGAGCATATAAGTCTTAACTGCAGTTGTCATATATAAAAACAAAATTCCATGACTTTTTTCTAGTGTCCATTGCTTCCAAAAGAAAAGCTTCTGGTTTTAACTATACTTTAGTTTTTAAAATCTAAATTGATATATGTATTTGTATTGAAAAAATCTATTACCAAACATAATAGAATGTCCCTTCATGTTGCTTAAGTTTCTAGTAAAGATTTGAAGTGCCTTTTTACATTGTAGACTATTTCTCTAGTGACAAATACCAATGATGCATCATTTTCTAGTAATTCACTGTAAGATTATAACATATTGTACAGTAAATTTCAATCCTTTCAAACAATATTTTCCCATTGAACCACTTGTATATTGTAACCAAATAGTTTTCTTTATTTCATCATACATTCTTTCACTTGTTGTTCTTTTGTCTCATAATTCAACAAAGATTTAAACATTTTAGCAACAACATGTTCATCATTGGTACATAGCTCTTTTTCAAGTTTTAAATTCTTCAAGTATCTTCAAGTATCTTTTATCCACTTTAAATCTTTCTGGTAATTATTCATAAGAAAACCATTGACAAATAAATCCTTCTATTATCAAAACTTCTCTTGATTTTAGTTTACATTCTCCTTGGAAAAAATCTAGTATGTCATAGTAAGTTAACCATTTTGTTTAAATATCATTCCATTCTCTAAAAATAATCTGCCTAACATAATATAGATTTTTAAAATCTATATTAACTTTAACTCTGTATGGGTTAGAGACTCATGCTGTATGGGCAGTGGTGGAATTCAAATTTTTTTACTACCGGTTCTGTAGGCGAGGCTTGGTGGGCGTGGCTGGGAGGTCATGTGACTGGGTGGGCAGTTTCTGTCAGCAGGGCAATAAAGATTAGGCTAGAAACAACTCTAGAATGTTTTTTTCCTGCCTTCTTTACAGGATTAACCCTGGAAAAAAAACCTGGAAAAAAACAAAAGGAGATTTCTTCTAACAACTGGTTCTCTGAATTGTTTAGAAATTTCACTACCAGTTCTAGTGAACCTGCTAGAACCTGCTGAATTTCATCTCTGTGTATGGGTCAGACTGTAGCAGTGAGGAAAAGACAAGAGGCAGAGATGGAGGTAGCAAAGATGAGGATGTTGAGGTTCTCTATAGGAGTGACCAGGATGGCAGAATTAGGAATGAGCACATCAGAGGGACAAGGTCAGGTCAGCTGTTTTGGGGACAAGGTCAGAGAGGCCAGATTGAGATGGTTTGGACATGTGCAGAGGAGAGAGAGTGGTTATATTGGTAGAAGGATGTTAGAAATGGAGCTGCCAGGCAAGAGTTCAAGAGGAAGGTTAAAGAGGAGACATATGGATGTGTTAAAAGAGAACCTGAAGGTGATTGGGGCGAGAGTAGAGGATGCCAAGGATAGAGTTAGGTGGAGGCAGTTGATTTGCTGTGGCGACCCCTAACAGGAACAGCCAAAAGAAGAAGATATTAACCTTAACTCTATATATACCATACCATACCATACCATAACCATAACCCCACTAGAGGAAATAGTCAGATCCCGCTGTCTCAACAGAGTGAGAAAATCCTCAGGGATGACTCTCACCCTGGACAGCACTTCTTCATACTCCTACCATCAGGCAAGAGAATACAGAAGCATAGCTAGCCAGACAAATAGGCTGAAAAATAGCTTCAATCCATGAGCCATCCAACTTCTAAATGCCACATAACACCATGACTAGACTTAATACAACAGACTCACAGTGCCATTGCAATGTGCAATATGTACATACCAGCAGAATAATGTGTGTGTGTGTGTGTGTGTGTATGTGGAAACATATGTGGAAATGTGCCTAGCCCAGGCATTTATAAATCATTGTTTATAAATCTGGAGAAATATTCTGTATTTGAATGTATTCTGTGTTCTGTGCTTTGTATGATTGTACCAATGGAGGCTCATTCAATTTCGCTGCACACATGTTGTGCATTGACAGTAAAGGATTGAATTGAATAAATAGTTATACCACCCAAATATCAGATCATGTTCTTCTAACTCCAATAGTCTTTATTTTTAACAACTCCCATTCTTTCATCAGAGTAGCAAAATATAATTCCAAATGTGATCAACCCACATTCTTTCTTTGCATCTTGTAGTACCTTATATTTAACTGGTGGGTGTTTTTCCTTGCCACAATTTTTTTCCTTGCCACATCCTTCTGCCACTGTTTGGTGGAATCAATTGTCAAAACAGGTATTGTCTGAAACAAAATAACATTCTATGTAAAACATTCAATTTAATCACCAAAATTCTACTAATAATATACCATTCATATTTATTATAATTATACCCAAGTATTTTACCTTGTTCTCAATCTTAAAACCCATTTTATTCATTGTTTCTGTTCGATCTTTTAGCTTGTTTTTCCTCTCATCTTGTCTTTATTCAATATTTCAAGGACTAAAATAAACAAAAGAAGGAACAGTGGTCAACTCTGTCTTGTTCCTTTTTGTATCTCATATGGTTTGGTTAAATCTTCAGTAACAATTACTTTTGCCATCTATGGAGTATAAATCAATTTCACCCATTTTAATAAAATTCTTTCCTAAATTATTAAGTTCAGAATTTTAAACAAGAAAATCCCATTCAAATTGTCAAAAGCTTTCTCTGCATCTAAAAACATCAATGCAGCTTGTTTTTCATACGTTGTTTCTAATATACCAAAATATATATCTTAGTTCTAATATTGTCTTTTTCGTTGTCTTATAAAAACTCACATCATGATTAAATTATTTCAAAATGATTTTCAGTCTTTCAGCAAAAATCATTGTAAAAAATTTACAGTCATTATTCAATAATGATATTAGTCTGTGATTTCTTGCTGACATCAAATGTTGTATCTGTTTAGGTATTAATATTAATAATCTCCTTACAGGTCTCTGGCATCTTTCCTCTTTATGGAATAGAATGCCTTGTGCTCTGTAAAGTCTATAAAAGTTTATTCTTGAAGCATACAAATTCACTACTTGCACGATTTATACTTTACAAGGTAGACCCAATTGGAATCACAATCTGATGTGATAATTATAATTTATTGCAGAGTTACATTAACAGAATCTTGAAAATCTAAGACTACATCTCTCCCCCTTCATAGCCCAAGAAACTAGGGAGAGTCTTTTCTGAGCCTCTTGCTTTCTACCCACATTATTGCTGCAAGCTCAGCTGACTTTTGATCTAACATCCTTTTATCCCTCTATTGCAGTCTCCTTCTCTTGTCTCCCAAGGTCATTCCCACATATGTTACATGGTCTAATTTCTCAGACTCACTCACTAGCAAAAGTTCCTACTTTAACTCCTAGGAAATGTATGGAAATCTATTCTTGATTTTAGAAAAATAAATTGAAACCAACTGTAGGGCTTATGGGAAGGCATTTTGATCAGTAAAGAACATAGTTCCAATATGCTGCAGTGGGAAACCTTGAATTGCAAGATTAGAATAAAATGTATAGTATGTTTCAATTAAGAGTCCTCTTTCAAACAGAGCAATAGATTGATATTTAGATAGGTTTATGCTGGGGTTTCCAGCAACAGAGGAAATAAAGTTTATTAAAAATGTAATAAACCACTCCATATATTTTATCTTCTAAATATCAACTGAAACTAATAAAATATTTATTCAACAAAATAGAAAAGCTGCAAACTTATATACATGTATCTGGAAGTCAATTTCACTGAACACAGTGGAACTTATTTGTCAATAAAGATATATGGAATTTCCTTGAAGCTATTAAATGCACAAAGATGGAAGAATACAGAAATACACTTAATGGAGGAATGGATTGTGAAGATGGCAGAGTTTACAGAAATGGCTGGATTGACTTGTTCAATTAAGGAGGGACCAGCAATTACCCTTATAAAAGACTAGAAAGCTTTTATGGACTTTTTGCTGAAAATAGGTATTTATTATTATTTTTATTTTTATTAATCAAATTTATATACCGCCCCCTCTCCCTAGAGACTCGGGGCGGTGAACAGCTGATAAAAAACAGAATACAAGATACAAAATACAATTAAAAGTCAGTTAAAATAATTA
>JAEANM010024051.1:0-11232 GCA_017656035.1 Myanophis thanlyinensis
CTGCCAGTGATTCTGGCTCCATCTTTATGGCTGCTTGAGGAAGCAGCAGCCAATCACACTTTCTTAAAGTTACAGTAACAATCCTGGTTAATATATTGTCAACCCGACTGTTAGTTTTTACATTCCTAACAGAGCAGACAAAAAAAAATCCCTAAAACTAATAAAAGACTGACCTCTGTCCCTAGCATCTTCCTGTATCATTTCAACCCAATAAAGGTGCCTGCTTGCTTTAGCTGGGCAGTTGGGATGACCTTCATGGCTTGGCTGACTCTGTTGGGAATATATACTATACTCCTGTCATATACCCCCAATGCTCTTTGCTCAGCCCTCCCAGGAACATCCCACCACCACAATGAGGCAGTGCAGCAAGACTGGGGGGGCAGATAAAATGAAATGAGAGTCCCAAAAACATCTCATTGTCCTCTTAGGAAACTTACATACAGGTTAGGAAGTCACAGTAGAGATAGAACATGGCAAATATTAGTTAGACAGGCTCCAGGTTGGCAAAGGAACACAAGACACATACAGATTAACAGAGCAGGAAGGGGCCTTGTAGGTCATCTAGTCCAGCCCCCTACCCGCCCAAGCAGGAGACTCTATATTATTTCTGACCGATGGCAGTCCAGTCTCTTCTTGAAAGCCTCCAGGGATGAAGCTCCCACAGCTTCCGAAGGCAACTTCTGTTCCACGGGTGGATTGCTCTCATTCTCAGAAACATCTCCCATTATTTAATTTAAACCTGTACACCGAATAGGAAAAGATAAGTGTGGTTTTTAAAAAGGAGGAAGAAACATCAGCTGTGAGAGCTGAGGAATTCCATCGATGGGAATTCTAAAGGGGAAAACAACTCAACCTGCTTGGGAAACTCTGAAAAAAAGGAGATTGTAAAAACCCAATTTAACACAATACCACAGAGAAAGAAAAACAAGAGACCCCAGATGAAGTCAGCATGATTACACGAAGAAATCTCTGACAAACTGAGAGGGTGGGAAAAAGAACAAGTATGAAAAAATGAAAAGAGGAACCTGCAACTAAAACTTGAATCCGCAAGGACAAAGTCAGGTTGATATGATAGCTGTTTTCCAGGAGCCCGAAGAAGAGCAGGTCAACTTATTCTCCAAAGCAACTGAAGGCAGGACAAGAAGTAACAGGTAGGAAGATCACTAAGGAGAAACCCAACCTAGAACTAATTTCCTGATCATGAGAACAATTAATCAATGGAAGAGTTTGCCCCCAGAAGTTGTGGGCGCTTCATCACTGGAGGTTTTCAAGAAGAGACTGGACAGCCATGTGTCCAGAATGGTCTAGGGCCGTGATGGCGAACCTATGGCATGCATGCCCAAAGTGGCACACAAAGCCATGTCACCTGGCACATGTGGTCTTGCCTGTTTGTCTTCCGGTTTTCTGGCACGCATACTTGTACGACAATGAGCTGTTTGTGCATACGGCAGTGCTGAAAACTAGCATGTGCATGTGTGCCGGCCAGCTGATTGTCAGGTGCGCATGTGTGCCAGAACCTGGAAGTTCAGATTTTCTGGAGTGCATTCCCTTCGTATGCACAGCAGTGCTGAAAACCAGCAGGCACGGATGTGCCGGCCAACTGATCGTTGGGTGTGCATGCACGCTAGAACCCAGTAGTTTGGCTTTTCTGGAGCATGGCTGTGACAAGCACGCTTGTGCGTGACGTTTCTGTGCATCCTTTTTGGTACTTGGTGCCGAAAAGGTTCGCCATCACTGGTCCAGTGTCATGGGCAGAGGTCAGCACCATAAATGGATATGCAACTCATAGAGGAAGAAACATGTCTAGATGCCCTTATTACACATAACAACAAAATTCACAGAATTTTCCACAGGGAACGTGCTTGACAAAGAGCAAACAATATCCTGTGAGCAAAATCTTATTTTCTATTCAAACTATGTGACAATTAACATGCATTTTAAAAAATTGTTTTGCCCGCAAGTAGCGCTGGAGTTCTATTTTCTCTTGTTTCTGCACAAAGCAGCTCATAAGAAAATCTCAGCAGAAGAAAAAAGAACTTTTTTTTCTGGGGCACAGGAAAACCCGGAATGCTTTGTCCAGACGTATCCTGTTTGCCCCAAGGCTCATCAGGCTGAAGGAGAACATTTGATGTCCCTTCCAAGGGGAGAGATGCATCTAGAAGACACTGGGCCTATTATATGGCAATTCACAATGAGTCAGTCAGGCTGAACAAGGGTCAAGGAGTGAAAAACTGTACCAGGTTCAGAAACTCAAGGCCAACAACCCAGATGATGGGAAGGGCTACAGTTCAGTGGGCCAGACTGGGCATGGGCACACGTATGCAGGAATATCACTGCATCGCCTCCCCATGCCATACTTCTGTGATAAAAGAGCTCTTCCTTTCAACCTGGACTCACCTTTATGGGACGATGCCTAAAATTGCCAGGCAAATGTGACTGAGGCGCCATGACATTGGGGAAGGAAGGCAAGACACAGGCACCCGGATTTCCAGAGTCTCTTTAAGACAAATGCACTCTTCAGAACTGCAAAAGCCACCGTCATAATAATGCCTGATTTGACAGTTTTTCAACTCTGGATGAACCTGTCAAAAACCAGAGTTATAAAAACCAAGCTGGGAAATTAAAGCTTAGAGAGGAAACCTTTAGAAGCTATTTTGCTAATGAAGCTGACACGGAAATGCTTAGATTTGTACTCCTATATCTACTCCAATATCTCCCCCACCAAAACGGGGAGGTAGGTAGGTCAAACTATATATTAGCAGGCAACCAGTCCCACACTAACTTGGTTGGATGATGTTACCTAGTCGGGGAATGAGATGTCTGCAACCAACAAGCTCAGAGAGTATCAAGAACTTCAACCCTGGGCTTCAGTAAGCTCTTCCACTAGAACGAACACACTCACACCCAAACTCACACACATCCACAGTCAGTGAAACTAGTCTTAAGACGCCCAGCAGGACTGCAAAGCTGCTCCACAGAAACCCCACATCTGCAGTGACTGAACTTTCTGTTTTTAGCTAGATCTTCCTTCAAGAAGCCAGCTTAGGGGGCTCTGAGCCCTGGCACAAGAGCAGACTTGGCAGCCCCAGGGAACTCCTCCTATCAGCACCAAGCCCCCTCCACTGTACCATGCATATCTGGCTCTCAGGTGAAAAGGGAATCAAATACGACCTGGCCCTTGGCCCCAGAGGATGGGCTTCCTTCGGTGTGCCAGGCTACGGTTTGCTGAAGATCACTCGGTTCACAGGTACCTTCAACCTGTTCCAGCTCCCATCCTAGGCTTTGCGGAGCACCTCAAGGCAATTTTCCGAGTTTGGATCCATGGCCAGGATCCAGCGTGTGGGTGGTGGGAGGGAGGCTTCGGTGTCACCAGGGGCACATGGCCCTTCTGCTACAGTTCTTACAATCCTTCTATAAATAATGGTGTATTTAAAAGGATAATTCTAAAGCAAGCAAGACTTTGGCAGGGAAGGTCAACTGAGAGGCATTCTGGTTTGTGCTGCTGTTTGTGCATTGCCAACTTGGAAGAGAATCTAAAGGAGCCGGAGGTCACACTATCCTACCTACTCATTCATCCATCGGGGAAGAGGTGAAATTCCTGAACTGGACACAGAGAACCCACCTGGAGAGGCAACAGCTGTCCCAAAAGGGAGAAAAAAGCTCAGCAAAGGGGACACAATCCAAAAGCTCAAGCCCACCAAGAAGAACTCTCATACTTAGCAGTGGGGGAATTCAGTTTTTTTTTACTACCGGTTCTGTGGGTGTGGCTTGGTGGGCGAGGCTGTGGGGCTCATGTGACTGGGTGGGCAGTTTCTGCAGGCAGGGCAATAAAGATGAGGCTAGAAACAACACCAGGATGTTTCTTTCCTGCCTTCCTTACAGGATTAACCCTGGAAAGTGGAGAACAAAAAACAAAAGGAGATTTCTTCTAACAACCGGTTCTCAGAACTGCTTAGGAAGTTTACTACCGGTTCTAGCGAACCTGCTAGAAGTGGCTGAATTTCACCTCTGCTTAGAGGTCTATGGAGGTTCTCAGTCAACCAGGTCATAGTTATCTCAAAGGTACTTTTTTCTTCTTCAAAAGGCAAGTGGACTGTTTTTTTTTTCCTTGAGGAAGAAGAAGAAGAAGACATTTCTCTTCTCATCCAAGAAGCTTGACAACTGATGAACTTTCTTGGATGAGAAGCAAAACTACTACTACGACGACGACGACTACTTTCCTCCTCCTCCTCCTCCTCCTCCTCCTTCTTCTTCTTCTCCTTTGAGACACCAAGTTTCAGAGTCACGGCCAGGACCTCTTGATGAACAGCAACCCCCAGAAGACCCTACAGACTCTCTGAAGGGAAGGGTTCCTGCCTCTGCTCTGAAGAGCAGAAAGTGATGGATGAGGCAATTGGAGATTCCCTACCGAGAGGGACCAAAGCAGAATCCACCAGCCAGATAGTCTATCAAGAAAAGCCTGATACCTGCCTGGCCTGCCCATTTGGGATGTAAAGGAAAGAATCCCCTATGCCCATGGTGGCAGACCTATGGAACGTGCCACAAGGGCACACAAAACCATCCCATGGAAAATGCGCAGCACCACTGGCTCCTTGTCCTGTTCTCGTGCAGCAATGTATGCTGGCTTTTGCATGCACGGGAGCGGCGAAACCCAAAACCGCAGTGTCCAAGTGCACACATGTGCTCCAAAAGCCACCCGGCTGGCTGGGCGGTGTGAACATGCATGCCAACCAGCTGTTTGTCATGCGCACATACGTGCCATGTCGGCTGGCTCTCAGAGCACGCATGCACTGGGATGCTGTGCTTCCGGGTTTCGCCGCTCCCATGCACACAAAAGCCAGCTGGTCAGCATGCACTGCTGCACAAGAATGAGACAAGGAGCCAGTGGTGCTGCGCATTTTCTGCAGGATGGTTTTGCATGCCCTTCTGGCACGAAGCTGGCACACAGTGAGGTAAAAGGTTCTTCACCACTGCCCTCTGCTACTAGGCTCAAAATTCTCGGTTTGGATAACTTAGAACTGTACCGCTTGCGGTCAGACCTAAGTATTGCATATAAAATTATACATTGTAATGTTTTACCTGTAAATGACCTTTTTTTGTTTTAATCACAATAATGTGCATGCTAACAACTGCTTTAAAGTTAATGTAAATCGTTCCAAACCTGACTGTAAAAAATAGGACTTTTGTAATAGAGTTGTTGAAGTCTGGAATGCTCTACCTGATTCAGTTGTTTCACATACAAATTCTCATAGTTTCAGTCGCAAATTGACTTCCATGGACCTTACACCATACCTAAGTGGTCAGTAGAAGGAGCGTGCATAAGTGCATGAATGTGCTTATCGTCCCTGTCATTGTATTTTTTATTTTTTTAATCTTGTATTCGTGTTTTTGTTATTGTTTGACAAAGTCTGATAAATAAAATAAATAAATCCCAAAACTCTTTTTTTAAAAAAAAACAAACCATTCTCTACTGACTGACAGGTAAAAAAAACGAAACAGCAGGACACAACCATGAAAACATTGCAGGGCTTATGTGAAGTGCCACACTGCCGCGTTTCCAGAGATGAACTCGGGAACAACCAGAAGCACAGAGTACGTTTATCCTGGAGAAGAGAAGCCATGTGTGGAGATAATCTTCAAATACCTCGTGCTGTCATGTAGAAAATGGAGTAGAATTATTCCCTATTGTTGTAGAAAACAAGACAAGATACAATGGCTTTCAACTACAAGGAACAGTATGAGCTGTTCCACAATGGAACAGGCTGCTTGGGGAGATGTGGGGGGGGGGCTCATTTTTTTTATGGGAGATATTTAAACAAAGTAGCCATCTGTCAAGGATGATGTAGCAGTAGATTCCTTCCCTGAACAGAAAGATCCCTAAGATCCTCTCCCAAAGTTCTGTAATTTCATATCACGCTAAGTCAAAACCAAACAAAGCATAAGTTGTGATATGAAAATTAGCCTATTTAAGGCCACTTTCATAAAACATTTGAATTGCTTCTTACATTTTCTAAGTTACTCAATATAATCAAATCAAGTGAAATCCTGCTTTCAATTTTCTTCAGTTGTGGTCAGCATTCTCAGTGAGATCTATCTGGGATCCTAATTTCTGGGGCTTCCCCACAGTTTGGCACACACAATGCTCCTTTTTACCCAATTTTGAGAAAGTGAAGCCCCTAGATCCCTGCACCTGCTCACTGTAGAATGAAAAGTTAGCAAGCCTCACTTTCTAATCACTTTCAAAAATTCCCTATTAACTACCTTAAAGCTGACCTTTGGCATGACAAATATGCAAAATCTTTATTGGGTAAATTTATCTTCAATTCTGAACAAAAGAAAAAATAATTAGAGGTTTAAGAACTTAACAAATTTAAAATAAACAGCAAAACATTAAATAAGATTTTGATCTAAGAAAGTTCTAAACAGATTAAGGGTCCAGATAAATTTGAAATATTAAATGTTACTATAAGATTTTGGAAGTAAGCATAAAAAAAATCTTATGGGAAATAGATTTATTTTGGCTACCCTGGGTGTCAAAACAAAGATGAACTATAGTTTTAAAAACTGGACACTAAAGGGGACTAGATATTCTAAGCAGAAGAAAAAAAAATTAAGCCTGTTCTTGATGTTAGGCTAATACTGAAATATTGAAGGAGTTTTTCCTTGAAGAATAGAGCCAAATATTACTAACCATAATATTGCCACTGTATTGGTGTCTGCTTCTATGAATAGGTGAACATCCTAAAAGATGTTACTGAAGGAATGATAGACGTAGAACAAATTTTCTGATAAGACAAGACAAAGTACCAAAAGTGGAATTACAAATGAGAAGCCAAGAGAATGATTTGGAAAAAGGCACTTTACAGTTCTGGATATACAAAAGAAACTGGCTGAAGCTTTAAAAATTAGAAGGGAAATACAAATTACTTGTTTGTGTCCTACGCTGGCTCCAGAGGCCCTCCAAAGTAAAAAGGGGCTTACAGTAAAGAAGTAAAAAGAGTAAAAGTAAAAAGTAAAGTAAAAAAGTAAAAAGAGGTTACAGTGGGTGAAGGAGTCAAAAAAGCCAAGGTGGCATGGTGACCATTGCATTCACTTTTTAACTCTCCTGTCCTGCAGATGCCCCTTCTATCTATATATCTCAGTGCAAATTGTACTGGATTTTCCGGAGCAGTTACCACTAAGAAAAAGGTACCGCAAAGGTGTATTTTGGCAAATGAAGGTGAACATACGTGCTCCAGGATAATGTTGCAGGATCTACTCCGAGACGGTCACCAGGACCACAGAGGTTTAGTCTTCCGAGTTTTCAGACTCGTGCTGGAGCCCATCCTCAGGGAACCTCTCTCTCTAGCAGAAGTGGGTGATTTGAGCTGTTCTGTGTGTGGTAGTTATTTTAGCCTCCTATTTTTCACTCTACGTTTTAATTCAGTCATTGAGGATGTCTTCTGCTCATCGCCCTCCAACAGGTTAGCAGATCGTGCAAATACCATCTGCATTTGTGAGAATGCAGATGACATAGTAATTTTGTTTCCCAGGCAGAAAGGAGAAGGACTACTATAAGGGCTCCTGTTTGTGTGAAGGAATTGCTTGCAATAAATTATAAAAAACCGATAAAGCGTTAGCCTTGGTACAGCACGATTCACCAGTTAATGGGATGCTAACAGAACAGGGTACAGATTTTTTTTTTTCAAACGGGCACGTGCCATCATTCTACTTTTCCTCCATCCCAGCTCTGGAGTTCTGCTAGAGCTTCTCTTAGCTGGTTTCGACGCATACACCTGGCATCCTGTGAGTAGGTTGTAAAGCATCCCTCTACACCAGCACATTGGTCCATGCGTGGCGAGCTGTGTGGAGTTCCTGAGTCACATGCTGCTCTGTTGTTCCAAATGGGCTTTTTCCCCCAAAAGGCAACTGCACTTTGTTTTTGGCTTGAAGACGTTTTTCTTCCTGAACTGAAGAAGCTTCTTGAACAGGAAGTGAAATGTCTTCAAGGAAAAACCAAGAAAGTCCAGTTGCCTTTTGGAAAAGCCCCATTTGGGATCACCATGGCCTGGAGGACTGAGGATCTGCAAAGAACATGCTACTATGTTGCTCCCTTTAGGGCAGTGTTTTTCAACCTCAGCCGCTGGAAGAGAGGTGGACTTCAACTCCCAGAATTCCCCAGCCAGCAGAGCTGTCCACCTCTCTTCCAGCGGCTGAGGTTGAAAAACACTGCTTTAGGGAAATCTCGCTGGGCATTCCTCTGAAAAAATGGCAGAGAGCAGGCAACCTGTTTGCCATTTCTTCTGTCCGATGGGCAACAATCAAAGTTGCTTCATTTTATGCTGTTATTTCTTCCTTGACCTTGATCACTTGGTGATCATCAATATTAATCGTACTATTATTTTATTGTATGTCAGGCTTTTTATTTATCTGTACAGATTTAGTTGTATATATCTATGTATCCTGCACTTACATTTGATGAATGTTTTCTCTGGCCGTGGGGCCATAATGATTAAGACTAAAATTGTATTGGGAATTCTTTATCTGCAGTATACATCTGATTGCTCTTTTGCTTCTTTCTTTGGGCAGAATTTTGCCTGGGCTTTGTGGGAACAGCTATAATGAAATTCTCCAGAATTTTTTTTGGGGGGGTTAGGGGTTGGGGAAGGTCTGAGGTTTTTCTCTTTGGATGAACTGTGTGTGATGCATGTAAGCATTTACCTAGCTTTGAGGTGGGTCTTTTGTGTTGCTTTTGGTATCTTGACTGATTTAGCAAAGTGGTGCAGATGGGACTTCTCTGTGGTGTGTTTATATTTAGCCTGAACTTCTCGCCCACCCGCCCCCTCCAAGAATATGGCTATGCAGCAGAGGCAGGAGTTTTATAGGGACATGCAGAAGTTTTGGAATTCAAAATGTTTTAATCTAAAAATAGACATTCTTTGTTCCAGGGATCAAAATAAAGTACCTGTGTACCAAAAATCTGTACTTCCTGTTCAGAACATAAAATTAGATTGTGGTTTTATAGATTATAAAAGAGAGAGGGGCAGTTACTGAAGCATAAGGCTAGTCTAAAAGCCACTATACTCTTCCTGGCAGACTTGCAAAAAAAAACCCAGTAAATTCTGAGTTCAGTTGTACACAGCAGTACCAAGAATTAATATAATTCTGATTGCATTATTATTATCCTCCATAAGCCATCTTATCTAGGCTAACAGACAGAAAATATTTGTGGAAGAATGTTATTATATATGGTAACTGCTAGAAGATTATTATGGGTAGCCCTCAGTTTCTGACTGGTTGCTTAATGACCATCTGAAGTTATGACAGACCACAAAACAGCTACAGTACTTACAACCCAGATACAAAGTTCCAACATCCTGGTCCTCCCATCCCATAATGTGACCACATTTTGGCCATTTGGCAACAAGCCCACATTTATATCCATTTGGAGCATCTCAAGGTCACATGACCACGATTTAGAGATTTTTGCCAGTCACTGATGTTTACTTCTGGTTTATGGCAAGCAACAGCCTAATGGGTTAGCTAAAGAACTACTGCCTTCCTTTTGTGGCACTCCTTTGCTTTAATGACCACAGCACGAATGGATTAAGCATGTTTATTTCACACAGCCAATCCCATAGTCATTCCCCAGGTCCCACCTCCATGTGAGCAGTCTGCTCCAATTGACCTGGACGTAACAAAGACAATGGCGGAAAGTCTGCCCTAAGGCATGGGAATGGTGCCAGCAGGATGACAGCCCCACAATGCTCAGGGTTCAAGGTTCAGCCAAGGCAAACAATTTCCACAGGTTCAAGATACAACGAAAGCCACATGGTTCCAGCATGTTCCCAGTCTGGTGAAGGCAGCTTGGCATCCATGGGTTCAAGGCACAAAGAAAGCAACACAGTCTCAATGAGTTCAAGGCACAACAAAGGCAACTTGACTTCGATGGGTTCAAGGCAAGACAATGACAACACCACTCAAGCAGATTCAAGGCCCAATGAAGGTAGCTTGGTGTCAATGGGTCCAAAGCAGCGAAATCAAGAGAGGTCAGGGATGCAAAGGGTTGTTGTCTCCAACAATCCTCAGGCTCCAAATGCCAACCGGTCTATCCTATCCTTAGGAGAAGCGAGGCTGCCTCCTTGTGAGTAGCCTTGCTGAGCTCTGCTGGACCTCCCTCCACTTCACTCTGTGCATCCTTGGATTGGGCGCGAGCGGCAACTCTTTTTCTCCACTGGCTGGTTGCATCTGCACCTCTTCTCCAACCCACGAGGCTGCCTGGTGACCCCTGCTAACTGGCTGCAGCTACTCCTCTCCTGCCTGCGCAGCCGATTGTTCATTTGGCCTTTCCCTCCCAGATTCTCCCAACATTCCTAGCCTCACCTACAGGCCAAACCTGCCATGGAACCTTCCATAGTCGCCCCTCCGCCTAGTACTCCCCATAGTCCTTGTCAGATGTCCCTGAATCCAGGTGTACCTCATTGTTTGAGCTAGCACCTGGGGGAGGCATCACACGAAGGTTGTGAAATTGGTGCGATCGATTATGTGGTCACCTTCTCTACAACCGTCGTGACTTATGAGATTGCCAGTTCAATTACGGTTGTAAGTCAAAAACTACCTGTACTGTATTAAATGGACAGTCTCTGAGATACTCACAGTGGACAAATGGCTGGTGACAAGACGCAGAGGTTGCAAAATTATCTTGTTTGATTACAGAAAGGACAATAACTATGCTTATTAGGGATTGAAAACCTCTTATAGAATAATGAATTTGTGATATGTGAGTTGCATTATTTAGAAAGGGTAGTCAATGGAAAGGAGAAATTAATAGAATTGGAAGGTACTGTGGAGGTCAACTAGTCCATCCCCTTTTCAAGCAGGAGACCCTATATCAGATAAATGGTTGTCCAGTCTCTTTTTGAAAGCCTCCATTGATGTAGCACCCACAACCTCTGAAGGCAAATCATTCCATTGGTTCATTGCTCTCACTGTTAGGAATTTTCTCCTTACTTCCAGATTGCTTCTCTCCTTGGTTAGCTTCCAACCATTATTTCTTGTTCTGTCTTTTTGGTGGTTTGGAAAATAGTTTGACCCTCTCATCTTTGTGGCAACCCCTCAAATATTGGAAGATCGCTACCACGTCTCCCTTAGTCTTTCTTTTCATTAGACTAAACTGGGGGTGGGCAAACTTTTTGACTCACGGGCCACAATGGTTTCTAAAATTTGACAGAGGGGCCAGGCCAGAATAGGAGA
>JAEANM010024052.1:0-11231 GCA_017656035.1 Myanophis thanlyinensis
CTGTCTCACCAGGCGCTGTGTCCTCCCTTGTGACTGGATGCTGAATTGGATTAAATCTCCTTGGTGTTCATGGCAGTGCGACAGGGCAAAGAAAGCATCAGGATTGGGATGTGTATTGCAGATAAACTGGGATTTTAATCTTGCCTTCAAACTTTCTTTAGACAGAGAAACTGTGGGTTTAAAAAAATAACTCCTGTGGTTGATGGCATAGGACCTGTCAGCAGTCAGTGGTTTTAATTTAGAACAAAACTAAGCAGTGCTGGACTTAAGTTTTAATTACGGTAGACGGGCAACCACAAGGGAATCCCAGGGCTGTTGTCTAGATTGGGAAATTAAAGAAAAATCTGGACAAAGACAAGGATAAACCATTTTCTTATTTTTGCCTAGGTAACTATGTGGACTCATCCATATGGACCCCAAGAACAATTGGATTCTAGAGAATCTTTACAGCTTGGGCTCCTCTAGGCTACCTAGTTATCTTCCCATGTATCTTTTGGTTATTTTGAAGTTAAAAATAACAGGCAATGTAGAAATGTAAGGGAAGAAAAATATGTAAAGTTATATATGTGTGTGTATAAATGCAGTAAAGTTAGTATTTAGAGCAGAAATACCAATGGAGGCGGGAGAAAATCCTTGCCATGATTATGCAGCTAGTTAGATCTTTTTATACTGTATCAGGAGAACTGAAATTGATTAACGGCTGGGCAAAACTGGTTTTACCTCACCGGGAGAAGAGATTGAAACTGAAAAGTACAAGGACAAGGAAACGGGCAAAGAATCCATATAAAGTCAGTTTTATATGGCTAATTATTTTCAGGATGCCGCAACGAGGAAAAATAAAATGTTAGGCTCCCCACCAGTCTCACTTTGGAGCTGTGTAAATATGGAGTTGCATAAATACGCCTTCTCTTCTTTCCTAAAAATAATACTGAAACTCTCTTTTCCTTTCCTGTGGGAAAGAAGCCTGGAGAGAAGATAATATCAGAAGTGCAAGCATGAGGTATAAAAGGAAGTCTGAAAAAATCACAGTAACTCTGAGAACAAATGCTGGGAAAAGTATAAATGGTGTTGGAAGTAGATTAATGACCTGAAGGCAACCTGAAGGCCTTGGGCCTTAGCCACTTGGTTGGCTTCACAACAGACTCCAAATCCAATCTAGTTCCACCTGTAAACCTAGCCTCTGATCTTGACTCTAAGAATCAGAGGAGAGGCAGCCATGTTCTGATGACCACTACAACAACCATGGGTGGTAAGGTGGCTCACCATACTCCCCCTTGAACCTGCAGCTTTTATTCAGCTTTCAGAATTGATGGCATAAGTCTGTGGTTTAAATTGAAGCTAGATGAGACTAACTTTTGGAGCATTCAACAGTAACACCACAGAAGGCGTTAGGGGCACTCTCTAAATTGCAAGTGAGGAAAGGGGGGGGGGGATCAAATGTGAATTCAGCTCAACGGGATTGCTCAAGTAGAGGTAGGTCCTCAACTTGCAACAGTTCATTTAGTGACTGTTCAAAGTTAGAATCGCCCTGAAAAAAATGACGTTCACACTCAGGACCTTTAGAGCATCCCCATGGTCATGTGATTTACTTTCTGATGCTTAACAACCGATTCACATTTATGACAGTTGCAGTGCCTCTCGGGTCATGTGATCCCCTTTTGCGACCTGAGAAGCAAAGTCAATGGGGAAGCCAGATTCCTTTAAACAACCAGGTTACTAATTTAAGAACTGCTGTGATTCACTTTAACAAAAGTGGGGAGAAAAGATGTAAAATGAGGCAAATAAGCAAATTACATAAGCAAAACAAATTACTCTCTTAACAACATACATTTGGGGCTCAATTGTGGTTGTAAGTTGAGGACTTCCTGTACAAGACAAACAGCCCAGTGTTAATAGCAAGAAAAAGGGTGCATTTTTAACTGAATGCATTGGAGCTGACCTCTCATGAAAAGCAAAGCACCAACCTACACACAGTATCCCAGAATAAGGAGCAAAGAGCTACTTTAATGCTCACATGAAATGATGGAAACCTCAGGGGACCAGGAGAAAGTAGATGTGGCCTAGGCACATTCATATTTTCAATAAGCTCAAGCAGGGATAGAAAGTCTTGGAAGAAACAACATATTAATTAATGGCTTCTCTCTCTTTTAAGCAAACCTACTTAGGAGGGCAAGTTTTCATTTGAAGTAAAGTAGGAGAGGAGTTTGGAAACAAGCCGTTTTTTTTTAGCTGCCAATCTTTTTGGCAAAGGATTTCCAAGGGTGCCTCTTTAACAGGATTGGCAGTTGAACTTTTGGTAGCCTTTCTGAAGGCCAGCAGCCAAGAAGTGTGTGTGTGTGTGGGGGGGGGGTCAGGAATGTGGATTCACCCTGAACTTTCCCCTTGGATATTTGACCATATTCACCACTTGAAAGCATAGGCAGTTGGGAGGAATCTTTGCTCTTGGGAAGAGAAAACCAGCCATCTCCCCCACCTCCTCCATCCATCCATCCTCCATTGTCTCTGACTTTCAGCCTAAAACAGCTTGGATTTGTATTCAAGTGACACCCCCCAAAAAACTTCTTTCTTCTCACCCCCTTTCCCAGTTTATTTCACTGAGTAGATTAAGGAGCTGCTCCTTTATTTAAGTAAAATGCATCTGATTAAGACAAAATTACTTTTGCAGCAACACTTTTGCTATAGAAGAGGGTTGTAGTTAGAGTCCTGCAGTCTGAGATGCCTAACTTTCAGGCTTGTGGAGGATTTTTAAAAAACTTCTCCTCCATGTTCCCTTACAGCCTGGACTTAGGCCAACCTGCACAGACCAGAGGTCCTTCTTTGCTAGAGGAGGTGGATGCATACAGATGTGGATGATCCACAAAACCACTTTGAGAGAAGCCAATTGGAACTGTAAGATGGTCGACCTTGGGTCTTGGTTCTGAGAACTACTCAGAAGGCTGCCTCCAAGCCAACAATCCAACTTTTGAAGAGAGGCCACCTTAGTTTCCTCGGAATCCCTCGGAGAGTCTGTTGGCAGCTGGAATGTACTTTTCAGCGAGCAAGAACTGGGAAACACTTGTTTGCTCCTTCTAGAGAAGACCCCCCCCCCCAATTAAGTTCAGATGTGGATACAAGACAAACACCGCCATTAAGTTCAGAGCTGGATCAGGTCTGGCACCTAGTTGTAAGTCGCAGATTGCCAGATCTAAGAGGGACAAGCAAAACTCAGTCCAAACCTCCCCCCAACCCCCAATGCCGGAACCGGGATGAAGAACTGAGAGTAGGCGCCCCGGCAAAGGATCGGCTGCCGTCCCAAGTCGCGTTAAGTGGGTGCGCTTCCTTACTCGGCTGGTCTAGGTGGGGGTGGGGGGGAGGGCGCTTGTAGAAGACGTTGCGACTCCAGGTAGAAAGCTGGCGAACGGGAGACCTTAATTGAAACCAACAGAGCAATTCTTCCACCTAAGGCGGCGGCGGCAGATTTTTGGGTCCGGCAGCTGCGGAGGCAAGGCTCAAGCCAGGACGACCAAAGCCTCTTTTCGCCCCCCCCCCCACAATCCCCTGCTGCTGGGGTGCAAGCCAAAGGCCTCCCCCAGCGGGGTCCCGCCCTTAGGTTGGCTCTGGGATGATGATGATGATGATGATGATGGGGGGGGGGGGGAGTCCTTGCTGGCTAAACTCGGTGGCGGCGGAGACGCTGGAATCCGAAATCTTTACTGAAAGTCAGCGCCTCCTTTTCCGGAGGTGATCAAGATGATCTGGAAGCCCTTTTCTCTGGAGGGTCGGCAATTGGATGGAATAGAGGGTTGAGAGATTAAGGGTGGGTGCATATGGGGTGGGCGGAGATCTTCCCATCTTAGAAGAGGGCAGAGCGAGGTATAGGAAACCGACTCAGACTCTCTGGATGGGGCTTGTGCTATGCAGCAAGGGACGGGAGAACTCAGGCAAAGTCATACTTACTCAAAGCCCTTGTTTCCCCGAGAGGTTTTACTAGAGGCGGGCAGGAAATGCCGATCCGTTGTGAACGGGGCCGTTGCTTGTTATCAACCAGCCCCATTGCATGGATAAACGGGATGCATCGGCTGGCTTTGTCCCATTATGTGATTGGAGAATTTGTGGTTTAGCTTCTCCTGCAAGATCAAACCCCAAAGACGTACCCTGAGGTTATTCCCTCCCGGAATAAGCAGTGCTAGGTGAGAAAGAGATTAAGCAACAGCAAGCAAAGGAAGTTAAAGGGGTGAGATAGGAAGAGTAAAGGACAATGTAATTAGATCCTGTGTATATCAACCTAATGCGCTATCCTCTTGATGCCTTTCTAGTTTGACAAATCATTTGCTTTCAACACATACATACACTTCCACCGCCCCCCCCCCTTCTGTTCAATTGTGTCTTATTCTCAAGTCCCTGCAGCTTTCTTAGCAAAGTTTTTCTGAAGTGGCTTGCCATTGCCTGCTTTGTTGGGCTGCGCCAAGGTCACCCAACTGGCTTTATGCCTAAAGTGGGAGTAGAACTCACACATTCCTAGTTCTAGTCTTTTTCAAAATGTTTCGCCTTTCTCTTTTTGGGGATCTCCTCAATTTATGGAAACAGTTTTTCCATTCCTTTCCACCCATTCACTCTTTCCTCAAGTATATTTGTTTGCAAATCGGTCCTCATTCATTCTCTCCATAATACACTCTATACAATTTAATCAATATTTCCTCAGCATCCGTTCCTATTTTTCCTTGTTTTACACCAACACCTCCCCACACATCCAAGGACCCCAGTCCCATTCCATTCAACTTATTTATGTAGTTTGACATAACACACCTCCCATATGACAAAGGGGCAGAAGCTCATTCTTAGACACATCCAGTTTGTTTGTTTTGACAAAGATTATTTGCAACAGACCATATAATAACCAGTATCATCCTTTTAATATGTGCATATTTAAATTTCTCCACCCATTTACCATCTTCAGTTAACACTCTATCAAGGGACACACATTCATCTATTTCTTCAGCTATTCATCCATCCATCCTTCCATCCATCCCACCCTCCATCCATCCCCCTTTCCTTCTCAAAATAACTATGTTAATCTTTGTTAAATTTTAGATTCATATTCTTTATTGCACCATATAATTATTGGAACTATTCAGGTTTTTGGCCAACAACATAGCATCTCCTGCATACAAAAGTATCTGTATGCTCATGTTCCCAGTGCACCTCTAATATCACCACAAACATTCCTTGCAATCTTTTCTTCCATAAATAGACTAAACAACCAAGGACACATCATACATTTTTGTCTACT
Organism: Myanophis thanlyinensis; assembly: GCA_017656035.1. NCBI lineage: Eukaryota > Metazoa > Chordata > Lepidosauria > Squamata > Homalopsidae > Myanophis > Myanophis thanlyinensis. The sequence continues at coordinate 5,270 of JAEANM010024052.1, forward strand.
TACTCAATATTGAAGCATATGCTAAACATTTAATTTGTTTTCATAGATGCTTCTGTCATATATCATTCTTATCACATTCAGCAACAACCCATTCACTTTATCATACATTTTTCTAAATCAACAAACAGCCTATTTATTTCTCACTTTTGTACATTTTTCAGTGACCTGTTGCAGAGCAAAAATCTCAGTGGAGCCCTTATCCAATGAAAAACAAACTGCAGAGAAATAACAAGTAGTTTTCCCAACAACTTTACAGGTATACTTCATAATTTGCTTTTGCAATCACTTTCATCATTTTTCTTTTTGTACAGGGGAACAATAATATTCTGCAAAACATAAGGCAAAGGTGTAGTCTTTGCACAAGCATTAAGCAAGTCTCGCAGCCCTTCTATAAGCAAACCACATCCATATGTTACTATTTCTCCATGCTTACTTATATGATCTGCAATTCTATTTAAAAAAAACATTCCTATAGAGCATGTTACTTCTTTTTCTTCATCTCACTCAGTTAACATTTGCAGCATTTATTTCAATTTCACTTTTTTGAGGTAGCTGTATAACTCTCCAGGAAATGTTTAATATTTTTCCTTACAGCATTTTCTCTTATTGGTTTCTTCCCAAACCATTTAATCTCTGTGACTTTTAATTCCATTCATTCTGCTACAGACTCTTTGTTTGGCCTTTTCCTCTGTTGCTTTTAATCTTAACAATTCCTTGTTTTCTTTTTTCTAAACACTAGATTATTGCTTTCTCTTCCTCTTTTTGTCCAACACTTGTTCCTGTATATACATTTTCTTTATCCATAGCCTCTTCCACTTCAACATTCTACTAAGCATCCTTTTTCATACCTCCATTAACCTATCTCCATACACTTGTATGTCATTATAGGGCATATTCTATTTACTCCACATCCTCTTTCCTTACATTCCTTACTTTCTATTCAGATCAGTCTAGCTTTCAATAGGTTTTCAAGCAGGCTTCATATTGTCTCTTCCTGTTCTCCTTTCTCTCAAATTTCTTTTGCCTCTTTCCTTTTTTTCTATTTCCATTCTTCCCAAGATCCACTCATATCAACAGTTAGTCTGTGTCCCCTTCAGAATCTCTCAGTCTCTTCTGTCTGTCAATCAGTCTTTCAATTCATCCCAAAACATACATCAATCATGCTTGTAGATATATTAATTCTTTGCATATCCACATGTGAACAGTTTCTGATTCTGATATTGTCTACTGCTACAATGTCTTGTCTGCCTAGGAACAGATGTGTATGCTTAAACCACCTATTTGAAACAGACCTTGATCTAAACAATACCCACTAATCACAGTTCTCATTAATTCTTTGATTGTCAAATGGTCTAATTACTTTTATGACCACTTTACCTGATTCTCAGCCATCTATTCACATCATCTAATAGAATAATTTTCCTCCTGGAATATATCCATTTAGAATATTTGTACAATTTCTCCTAAACTCATCTCTGGTTCTTCCATTATCACCATTAACTGGAATCCTGCTTTCATTGTACCCATAGCAACCTAGATAACACCAAGGCGTACTTTTTACCCAAGTAATAAAGATGCTCTTGAGCCAAGCTCTACTCCTCATAACTGTATGTATGCAGGTTTTTTAAAAGCAACATCACATAATTTGCCATCTTCCAAGGCATTTTTTAAACTTCTCAGTCTAGCCAACAGCCCTGGAATTCCCAGGTGTGCCCAACCCCCTATATAATAACTTAAACAGTTGACCTTCCAGCCAAGAGTGATTAATTGCTACCACCTGCTGGGGGATCAAAAACTAGCTAACTACATTATAGAACAATATATTGTTGGAGAGCAGCCTGTCTGGTTAGTTTGTACTTCAATATGCCCCATACAGTTATTTCAAGTAAATCATGGTTAAATGTGAATAACTTTGTGGTGCAAATGCTACAGAGTTCCAAAGAACAAGATTTTGGATTCCTGCACATTCACTGTAGTAGATACTCTTTGGAATACAAAGGAATGGGCTGAGCAAAGCTAAAACTTATCAGCAGTTCAGATTTTGAAAAATATATGTACATATACACAGAGACTTTGCTTATTTTGAGCCTGTGCAGAAAGCATCTCATCACGAAGTGCATCAGTTGCTCTAATCTGTGTCATCTAAATTGTAATTATTAGATTGTACTCTGATTTAGAATGATTGGAAGGATGTCCAAAGCATCTAGAAGTGTGGAGCAAAATATAGTGGTACGGGTTATGGCTTCAGCTTCCTGAATTAAGCAAACCTCTTTTTCAATAACTGTATTAGTGTTTACCTCAAAATTGTATTTAAAGACAAGGAACTAAATGCATCAGATTCACCTTTTTCTTCTCTGCCTTTCCCCTCTTCCCTTCTCATTCTGCTTTCCTTCTTCCTTTTGACATAGGATGGAGCATGTCACTGTTTGAAGTACCAACTTGTCCCCCCCCTTTTTTTTGTTTCTTTCTGGAATGCTTAAGGTTTTAACAACTATCCCAGAATGCTAAGATTTAGCAGGAATAGTTTTTCTGAGGTCTGACTATAGGAGATAGCATGGAAAAGGAGAAAGAAAAAGGCTCCCATGTAACTATTTTGCATCTGGACAATTGTTAAGAAAACAGTGGCTCTGCTTTAAAAATGGTTGGCAATCTATCTGGATTTCTTAGAAGTAAATGTTGCCTCTTCCCCTGTCTTCTGATTCTTTCATTGGCTTAATACTCTTATTTTTGCATTTCTCTGCATTGTATAACATGATAGATTGTAGGACTAAGACAGAAAGTATCTGAGGAAGGTTGGGAAAGGCAATCCTGGGAATTATTTGGAATTATTTATCAATGAGTATGCGGGTGGCATCAATGGGGAAACATTCTAATCCAAGTAAGACTTTAAGAAATTCTATATAGCTTCCAGGTAAGTATTTCAGTGTTGGGACATTTTTCCTAAATCTTCCTCAGACAGAGATGAAGAAGAGGGTTGCTAGTTACCAATAGTAACCACCAGGATCAAAAATGATCATGAGTAATTGTTTAAAATAATGCTCAGTGCACAATAGAGTGAATGAAGATGCAACTTCATAGAGATTTGGCAGCAGTGTTAATACTAGCCTAAAGGCCAGTAACCAATGCCCTAGTCCTGTGATGGTGAACCTATGGCACGCCTGCCACAGGTGGCACACAGAGTCCTCTCTGTGGGCACATGTGCCATCACCCCAGGGCCTCTCCTGCATATGCGCATTTCTGTGCATGAGTGCTCATGCATATTCATGCACGTGCATTTCCGCGGGCATTTCCACACATGCACCTGAGCATTTCCACACATGCATGCATGCCTTGCACTTTCAGCATGCACACGCGCCCACAGTTTGGGCACTTGGTGCCTGAAAGATTCGTGGTTGCCATCACTGCCCTAGTGATTGCTACTCCCACTCCTCAAGGAAACAGCAAATATTTATAAATATATATCTTTAATTTAAAAAAAAATAAATTTGTCATCTTACTTAGCTTGGTGCCCCAAGTCACTTTCTAGTTTGACTATATGGAGTGGTAAGTTTTGCCTGAGAGTAAATCTTATTAATCCTAGTAGCACTCTCTTCTTTATAGGCTTGTGCTGCTCTTTATCTAGCCCTCTAACAGCTGGATATTGCAGAGAGGAAACAGCTGTTAAAGTTTTGCATCAAAAGGTTACAAACCATATAACCTAGCAGGTCATTCTGTGAGAGTGTCACAATGGCCCAATTTAACAATTGTGCTAATCCACTATGTAGTTTGTTTAGGACAGCACGGGCAGAGAGCATGTTGTATGGACCCAGCCACTTGAAGCTCAGTCAACCATCCATCATAAAAAGGAAGTATGGCTAAGTGCTCACAGGCTATTTTAATGGGGAGTAAAAAAGAGGAAAATGAACCAACTCTATGTCCATTTGCTCATTGGGAAAAGAGTGTGAAGAGACTGCCCAGAAAGGAAATTATTTAAAGTAGGAAGCATGAAGGTGGGTTATTTTATGTGTGTATAGTGCTGTACTTGTCAAAACCTTATTCAAATAGGCAGAGGTACTATCTAAAACAGAAAGCATCTGGGCTGCTGTCATCCAAAGTCTTGGTCTATTCTTAAGTCTTTTTCATCCTTCTAATTAACAAACTGGTGCTGTAATTTGATGGGAATTAGCCTGAATTCACAGTATTAATTCAGCTACTTTTTAATCAATCTTAACTGCTTGAACATAGCAGCTAAAATGTAATCCCAGTTCAAACAGGCACTGGCTGGAAGGGTTAGGACAAGATACTTCTTTTAGTATAAATCTCTACCATTAGGCAGAAAGCAGATTCAAGGGAGCTGCCAGCAGAATTGCCCTGCTTACTGAAAAAGACACAATTGTCCTGTCCCAAAAGGAGTAACTTAAAAAGAGTACATGTCAGGCCATATCCAAATGTCTTTCAATCAGGATCAATAGCAGAACACAACTAGGAATGTCCTAAAAGTATTTCCAGAAAGTAAACCTAGTTGCGTCCTTTGAAAAAAATAATGTCCTTCTGTTCTAAAGATCCATACCATTCTGAAATGTCTGAACATAGATAATCCAAAATGTCTAGGGCAGGGGTGTCAAACTCAAGGCCTGTGGGGCAGATCCAGCCCACAGAGTGCTAGATCTGGCTGTGGGGCTGCCCTGGACACAACAAAGGACTGGCCCATAGTGCCTCTGTCAGCAAAAACAGAGGTCAGGAGGGCTGCAAACTCTGTTTTCACTGGTAGAGAGTTGTAGGAGACTGTCACAGCTGAAATTGGCAGCCCTCCCGAGCTCTGTTTTCACTGGCAGAGGATTACAGAAGGTCGTTGGGAGCCCATTTTCTCTAGCAGAGTGTTTGGGCCACTACAGGCCCCTGACATGAGGGATGTTGACCTGGCCATGCCCACTCTTCCCCCCTTCACAACCCTGATGTGGCCTTCAATGAAATCGAGTTTGAGACCCCTGGTCTAGGGTACAAATCCTATACATATTTCCTAAGATGTCCATTCCAATTACTTTAGAATGTCTTACGTTTGGGAAAACAAGCATAAAGTGGAATACCCTAATTTTATCTACATGGCTTACAGAAGCAAATCTAAAACATTGGTTTATGGTAGTCAACCCTACAACAAAGATACATCTTTGAGCATTAAATTAGATTTCTGGATAATAGATACTCCTACTCTAAGCTGATTGGTTTAATTATTCTTAAAACCTTATCCCATTACTCTTTAAAAATTAAATTGGGGCAGAACAGTAGACCTCATGAAGTCAAATTATATCTCTGACATTGTTTAGTAGATTCTAGATGTTTCACAAATGGGGATTTTTTTTGGAAGGGGGGAATTTTAGATTAGAACCATAACCTTCTCCTTTATTCTGAATTACTGGATGGCTTATCCCCTTCTGATATTAAAATCAATTGCTGAGCAAGATATTGCAATAAGTGCAATTGATGCGTGAGCAGGTAATATAGGCCGGAATGACACTGTTAACAGAAAACATCTAATTAACAATGACTTCATTTGATTGGGAGGATGAAAAAACTTTCTTAAATCAATCCAGATTTACTGGCCTTGGCACAACCAATTTATGACTGGAGACTGAAGAGAGTCTGGTTTCCCTCCAGATGTCATCCATGGGGGATAAAGGGCTAGGTGAAGTCATTTTTTTTAGCCTGTGGAAACTCCAGGAGTTCCTTGATTTCGGGATTGAAGTCATTGCTGCTTCTTCATTTTATTAGGAACAGGCCAAGACCATCAAGGCGGCTCTCCCCAGCTTCTTGAAACAATTAGCCCTTCCCAATTAACATACTTCTTCTAACCTCAATAACTTCTCCAGGTCTTGGCATTAGGCAGCTCTTTCAAGAAAGGGAAAAATTTGAATACAGCTGGGACTTAGAGCAGTGAGGCTACATTCAACTAAGTCAGTACCTGAGGGCAGCATAAAGGGTTAGA
>JAEANM010024053.1:690-11231 GCA_017656035.1 Myanophis thanlyinensis
TCCCTCCCTCCCTCCCTCCCTCCTCCCATAGAATATTATACTTTAGAATAGGTAAAGATAAGTTATCTGATGTTACCTAAAAAGGAAATACAGTCAAACTTTCTTGAGTCTGTTCAAAGATCAGCAATGTGCAGCCTCTGCAGATCTCCTTCATCAAGTGTAAGCTACAGAGAAAAGTACAAAGAAATTCCTTTATAGCTCTCCAAAGTCCTGAAATTGACATGATCAGAATAATAATAAGGAAAATAGGAATCCACAAGCATTCATGTTGTACCCGTATTTTAAAAATTGTAAAATCCAGGAACAACATCTGTCCCTAGTATACTGAAACACTAGCTACCTTAACAATTATCAACACACACAATTCACTTCCTAAAAGATGCAATGCAAATGCCATTGCCCCTGTTTTCAAGAAATATTATATTTGTTGACCTAATTACAGTCTTGTAAATATTTCTACTAAATTGGCCTCAAACAGTCACCTGTAGCAAGATGGGCAGCATACGTTTACTAATAAAATAAAATAAAAGTATTAAATGAATAAATTTGGAGAATTTAAAGGTAACAATGTGCTCAAGTTAAATCTTAGTCACTTCTTGAACATCGTCATATAATTTTTATGGCACAGTTTAGATGTGGTAGGCCATTTTCTTGTTTTAGGATGCCTTTTTAATCCATAGCTTAGCCTGCTGGCTAGAATTCTCCACTGATGTCCTAGCCAAGTAATAACCAGGATCAACTCTGCTCACTTTTTAATCCCAGAAAAAGTTGGCTAGGTGCCCCAAACAATATTTGGGAAGAATAAGATGGTTTTAGAACAGGTTATGAAACATTAGACCAGGGGTGTCAAACTCATTTTCGTTGAGGCCTGCATCAGGGTTGTGTTTTACCTCAGGGGACCAGGGTGGGCATGGCCAGGGCGGGCATGGCAAGGTCAAAATCACTTGGGGGTGCCTTTGGTGGCCTGTATGCTCTCCCTGTAAAAACAGACTCCCGAGCTCCATTTCGTCTGCGACAGCTCCCTGCAACTCTGTCAGTGAAAATGGAGTTCAAGAGGGCCTCACACAACCTTCCCAAGCTCCATTTTCATTGGCAGAGGCTCTTCGGGCTGGTCCTTCACTATTTCCAGGACATCCCATGGGCCAGATCTAAGCACCCCACAAGCTGGATCCAGCGCCTGGGCCTTGAGTTTGACACCCCTGCATTAGACAATTGCTTTAACTGACCTCTTCTTTTTCCCGCATTTAACTTGATGGGTAGGACTAGGCTTTAGATTAAGTTAGCCATCTTCAATATTGACTGGCTTCTTTTGGTCTGTTTTGGATAAAAATATTATATGCAAATTATAACATGCAAATGAAATTTTAATGCCACTTGAAGTTAAACAAGGATATACCATTGCACCCACTGTTTTTTATTTGTAAATTATATTCTTTTATATTGTTTTCATTTCCAGCTTCTACACACATCCCTATTTTCAATTAAAATGTGTAAAATGAGAGTTATTACTTAATCTCTACTTTTGGATTGTTCCATTAGTTTTTTTTAATTAGTTTTCACCCATTTTAAAATATTGTATGTCTAGAGACAAATAGAAACTAATGTGCATAGTGTAGCCATCTATTTTGACCTGTTATGGTGTCCAATAAAAATACAGCCACATAGTACTCTATTATGATAAATACTATTGAATTTGAAGATTATTGGAAGCAGACTCCTTTGTTTTTCAGCAACCGTGTCATGACACAGTTAAAGATATAGCACATTTATTTATTTATGAAATGTATATGCTGCCCACCTCACTCTGCAAAGCAACTCTGAGTGGCTTAAAAGTAAAATCATAAATATTAAAATATTAGCAGCAATAAATACAAAACTAAAAAACCAAAGGCAAAGATGGAACAGAGGTGGCATCTTCAGTATTACGTAGTCCACCAACTACTTCCAGCACAGAGTGCACTTGTCAGGATCCCACACCATCTGGCAGAGCCAAACTTTAATACCCTTCTGGAAGGTTTGAAGCCTGGGAAGAGACCTCACCTCAGGCAGCAAGATGTTCCAGAGACCAGGGCCAATGGCAGAAAAGGTTATTCTCCTAGACTCCACCAGCCAAGCCAGCCAAGCCTCTTTGACCAATGGGTCCACAGCATGCCTCTTCTGCTGCTGCAAGGGGGTGGGTGGGTGGGTGGGCCAATCCCATTGGAGCGGAATGGTTCCACGGATAACCTGGTCCCATTAGGTGAAGGGATATAAAGTTGATAACCAATACCTTGAATTGGACCCCAATGGCACATGCCTTGATAGCAGTACTTGGGTGCTGATGCTAGAAATTCCTTAAAAGTTTTGCTTTAGCCCCCAAATAAGAGAAATATAGAGCATATGTGTTCCTCTCTCTCTCTCTCTTTTTTTTTTTTGGGGGGGGGTGGTGGTGGAATAAATGTTGTCCAATGCTTTCAAGAGCCGGTATAAAATATCTACCCTTTCTCCTAAAACAAACAGGGTTGATCCAACCAATAGAAAATACATTTCTGCCTGCTTCTTGGTTGGATTTGCTCAAAAAATTGTATTTATTGCTAACTTATTGTCAAGGTTATTGTCAAGAATTGAGTTGGTGGGTATGTGAGGTGAGGAAAATAGAATAATAAAAATGATTTTTATGCTTTTTGGATTGGCTTAGTAAACTCAGTGATTTAATCATTATATGTAATGTTTTGTATTTGATTCTTTTTCTGGTCACTTATACATCTGTTAGCTAGGTCACAGGTCCAGTACTGTAAGCTAGATTGAGAAATGAAATATAGCTTAGTAGAAGGCTGTAGAAAACCGCTTCTGATCATGTTGGAAAAAAATGCATGAAAATTACTTGAAGTTGAGTTTATTTTAATTTTGTTAGGCCCATGGTTAAAACATTAACACTTATTACTACTGTGTCTTTAATAGCTGAAAAAAGGAGATAGAGACAAAGTATAGCATTTATAGCTATAAAACTGGAGATTATTTTAAGAATTATTTATTCTTAGGGTATCTTTTTTTCATTATTTTATTAGACTTTTATGCCATTCCATCTGTCACTGATTTTGAGAGGGTTGTGTTTATAATTACTGGCATTTTATGACAGCATTTGTAGTGAAGTAAATCAGCATACAAGTAAATCACTGATTTAGAGGCCTTTCTCATGGTTAAGTTAAAACCATTTGTCTTTGCAGATAACAATATTGGTATAAAATATAATGGCACCCATGGTGTTCCACATAATGACCACAAATAGTGTCACTCTTCTTTATGGCGTACAGGATATGATAAGGACAAAGATTAGTTTGTTTCAGTGGTGCTATTCAGCCTGGTTGTACCAGTTCTACCGAACCAGTAGAGGTGATGACGTTTGGCCTCACCCACTCACCCCTGCCCTTTCCTGTCCTATATCCCCTTCTTTTTTTCTTTTTTGCTCACCTGAATCGCACATAACAACTGTTTTGCACACCTCCGCAGCCTTCCCAATCACCCAAGCTGCCGCCGGTAAGGAAAAACTTGCATTTTAGAAGCCACACACACCGAACTGCCAGGCTTTCAGCTAGCAGTTGATAAAGCATAGCAGTACCTTGATGCTCGCCGACTGCAAAATTTGTCGACTTTGGGTACTCAATGCATTTTTGATGTGAACATGTTGTCCTGGTACTCATTGTTTGTTCCGTACTTGATGTGCTGCAATAAGAAGAGGGGGACAGTAGCAGAGAATGGACAGGAAGTCAGCCATGCTTGGAAGGTTGCTGATATAGGAAAAGGGACAGACAGGAAGTCCTTGCTGTCCAAAACAAAGGGTCATGTGGTAAGTCACATGGTTTGTTTGGTACTCTTCATTTTTAGCACTCTTGTGCCTCTAAGAACCAATTAATGATAAGTACCAAGGTATCACTTTAAGTTAAATAATACGGGAAAATTGATCAATATATAGAGAACACTAGCCAGAACAAAAGGGAAAAATACATTACTTTAAAACTGAAACAGCTGAAGACAACTGAAGACAACCTTTGGTGGCCAAATAATCTGGAGCATTGCAAAAACATTACTGGGATATGTCTGTGTTACGGTAGGTGCAAGTGAGAAAAGGTTCATAAAAATAATAAAAATAAAAGCACCAATACAGTTAAAAATCAACTTATGAAGCAGATAAATCAGAAAGATATGGGGAAATATATGTAGTTCTTGTTTAGCAACCACATTTGGGACCTGCAACTCTGTTAAGTGAAACAATTGCTGAGTGAAACGATAACTGTACATATGAGCTTGCTTCAACTTTTCTATACTTTACAGATCTGCAACAGTCCTAAATTCTAAACAAGGCAGTTTCTAAATAAGTACTATCTGTACATTAAATGATGTGTGAAAACTACTCCTTCCTTCCCTCCCTCCCTCTTTCTTACTCCTTTCCCATGCTTTACATATGATTGCTTATTCCAAAAATGGAAAAGCGTGGTGAGTATGTATATATACAACTAGTCACTCAACAACAAAATAATAGAAACTTCTGAATCCCATTGTATTCTACAAAAGGATAGTCATCAGAAAAAAAACAGAAAATGTATGGAAGGTACAAAAAAGACAGATTATTTTTATGCTGAATTTTTGTTTAAAATAAATTAAAAGAGTTCTTTAGGAAGGACCAAGAAAGTGTCTGCCAATCTCTAAGGGTTTCTGAATGTACAGTTTGCTGCCTTTGAAATCAAGTATGACAACAGAATGTGCTAAAAGCTAAGACCTTAGCAGGTCTGATGTTTTCTACTGTTCTTCACTCCAATAAATAAAAATGTTAAAGTCTATAAGCTTAGTAAAATGACGTTTGTTAGAAGAAAGTTTGCTGTTTGTGCATTTTTACAGCCACAAACAAGACTTCTGGCTGGCATTCCTGCTGACAGGAATGCCTTGCAGCCACTTTATAATTGCAAGTAAAAATGTCGCTCATTTGCCAAATTACTTAACTAGAAAGGTTTGCTCAAAGAAAGACCTGAAAAGGAAAAAAAAGAGAGTGCATTTAAATTTTTCCCTCATTCTTGCTAAGAGTCTGTTTGTACACACTTCTCATTCTGGTTCACTTTTAAAGATTGTAATTGTATTTCAGCTTTCTGTAGAAAGTACTCAGTAACAAATGATCTCTGAATCATTGCTGAGAATTATTGTGTGGCTGACAGTAAGAAAGAGAGATTAGATTTTCTTCCTTCTCCTGAATTATACTGTGATGGTGAATCTATGGCACGTGTGCCACAAGTGGCACACAGACCCATTTCGCCTGGCACGTGAGCTTTTGGCCAACTTACCTCCAGCTGCGCATGCACGCATGATTGTGCATGTCCCTGCTGCCTCTGGTGCCTCTAAAAGAGGTTTAAAGAGCCGCACTGCAGCATGTTTGGTGTGCATGTGCATGCACCAAACCAGTAGCAAAACCAGTCGGATTCCACCCCAGCGCACATACAGTTGCAGAGGCCCAGATGGTGTTCGAGCCTCCACTGTGCATGTGTGCAATTGAGCATGCGTGTGTGAGCAAGCTTTGGAGTTCAGCTGGTCTTTGGAACTCTGCTGTACATATGCACATGTTTTTATAAAAGCTGCACACATGCGCAGATGGTATGCATGCGCGCATAGCACATGTGTGGGAGCCACATGCGCGAAGCACAGACTTCTTCGGCACTCTGTAGGTAAAAGTAAAAGCCACCACTGTACTAGACACTGTAGACAGGATGGTCCGATAAGATGGTTTATCAGGAAATGCAGAATAAACTAAGGTAAGCTTAGTTCTTTTTCTCAGAACTCATTGCCACAAAACTTTATTTCTTTATTAAATTTTTATGCTGATCATTTCACTGACCTATAGAGTCCCCGCGGCTGACAATAGCATAAAAAGTAAAAGAAAAAAAAAGTTCTACAAGTCAATTCAAATTAGATAAATTAAATAGAAAAAAAATCTAAAAAACAAAGAAGATGGGTAAAAGATTTATTTGATACCTAATAATAATATTTAATTGAAATTAAAGATTAAGATTACTAATCATGAGGTGTATATGGAATGATTTGGGGAAAAATCAAATTCAAAAGGTTTCACCCTTAGACAGTTCGTTGATATGATCCAGGTTCAAAATGCAAAACCTTGGCTGTTTTGATTACTCTTCTCCTAGAAGACAAACTTGAAATAAAATATTCCAACAGGTTATTTGAGCCTTCCCAGATCTCGTGTTGCAAGAATGTTGTTTCTAAGATTGAAACAAAACAAAACATTTACACCATGTGAAATGTTATTCCAGTGGGAGCCAATTACTTTTTTCAATAGAATTGTTTGAGTGTAACTGTTTTGTTCTAAGAACAATTTGAAACCAAATTTATCCCATTTCAAGTACACTCCTAGTTTAACTATTTTCCTACTAATGAGCTATATAAATCAGAGTGGGGGGGGAAGGAAGGGTATTTAAAAAAATAATAGTATTACATGTGTCACATGGACAATGTGCATTGAAAAGGAGTGGAACTTGAGTTGTATCTGCAACCCTACCCCAACCCACAGACTCCTCTGCTCATGGTATCTTCTAGAACAGGGTGTCCCAAACTGAGATGGATCTTTCTTGGAGAGAGTAGGTGGATTCCAAAGGAGGTGTGAAGAACGTTTGCTCTTGTATTTTACAGTCTTTATAAAAAATAAAGATTTAGTTTTCATTTGTGTTTATTTTGGTGTTTGGATTTTCAGGGGGGGGTGTGTTTAAGGGGAGGAATGGTGGCAAAAAGTTTCGGAATCCCTCTTCTGAAGTCATTCAACTATAATTGTATTAATATAACATTAATGAGGATAGGATAGGCACATTGCTTTCCTTTTGATTCAATAAGACTTACGTTCTACTATCTGTAGAAAGTCTGTTCTTCTTTGTAGAAGGTTGTGCCACATTATCAGAATGTGTAATGAAAGAAAAGTCACTACGTGAAAGTGTTGTGCATTTTTTTTAGCCATAGTAAGTGTCTGCTCTTGTGAACAATATCTTTTCTACTCACCAATAATGTTTTAACTCTAAAATATATTTTATTTATTTTATTCACATTAGATGCCACCATCTAATGGTCAATATATATATATAAATAATAAAAAATAGAACATATAACAGTAACAGGATGGCAAATTTGGTCAACAGCAAGAGCAAACATGCCCTACACCCAAGAAGAGCACCCTAGATCAAATCCTGGGAAAAGAACCAAGTTTTTAAGGTCCTCAGAACCAGTCATTGATGGGCATTCAACAGCCCTTGTACATCTTAGTGAGATCTGTTGAATTCAGATTGGCTCTTGATTCAACCTCTGTAAGATTAGGGTAAGGAACCACAAACAGGCTCTTGCCAATTCTTTTTCTCTAAGAAAGGACTAGCCAGATGGGAACATTGTAAGAAGCATTCCTAACAAGATTTATCTCTGCTATTTTATCAAAAAAGCAGTAACAAATACTCTTGTCTTATGACCAGAGTTGGGACCAGAATTTCCATTGCTAAGCAACAAGATTGTTAAATGAGTTGCACCCAATTTTATGACCTTTTTTTGGGCCATGGTTAAGCAAATCACAGCAGTTGTTAAATGAATGGATGAGGTTGTTAAGTGACTCTGGCTTCCCCTGATTGATTTTGTTTGTGATAAGCCGGCTGGGAAGGTCTCAGATGCCAATTACATAGCCCCAGGACCCTGCAACTGTCATAAATACATGCTGGTTGTCAAGTCCCTGAATTTGGATCATGTGACCAGGGGGATGCTACAATGGTCGTAACTGTTTTGGGTATAATTGCTTTCTCAGTAGCTGGCAAACCATGCTGAGGAATGTAAGGTCAACACAATGATCCTCCTTCAGGAAGGGTGAGCTTTAAGCACATTGTCTTCAGCTGAACTTTAGCAGGTAGGCAAAACACATTGTCTTCAGCAGCACACCAGAAGATGATTATTACACATCTTAAGTTTGTTTAACCAATCAGCTTCTGCCACAAACTCTGTACAAACTCTGTAACCAATCAGCTTCTGCCACAAACTCTGTACAAACTCTGTAACTAATCAGTTTCTGCCACAAACTCTGTATTACAATAAAAGGGAGCTCCCATGGGAGTTCAGTGTGCCTTCCCATTAATCTTCCTGCCTGTGTATCTTTTCTTCATCACAACAACTGTGAGGACTGTTCACAAGTCCCTTTTTTCAGTGCCATTTTCATTTTGAACAGACATTAAATGAATGATTGTAAGTCATGGAGTACCTGTAGACAAAGCTTGACTGTAGCCTTGCATCACAGAGTAGATGATGAATAAGGGCTGATACTAGGGTAAATTTCGTTGCCATTTATGGGTCAGTGACATTAGATGTCTTCCTACCTTTTTAAACAGTCAAGGACATTTTTTTTAACATTGTCTTATACTAACTTCTCTGCTGACTGTGGGTCATTAGTGTTCATTCATTCTTATCTTTTCTTATTACCTAGAGATAGGCACTTTTAGTTTCTCTTTGTATTCCAAAAGGAGATAATTAAAACCAAAGCGCATTTCTCCTTCATTGGGGTATATGTTGAAGATGAATTACACATTGGGACACTGTTGCTATGGTAACGATGGGCATGGGAAGCCTGCAGAAATCAAACAAAATGCATTGGCCTGTCACACCAGTAAAATATTTGAATAGAGACCCAATTTTATAGTAAGATGCAGAAATTAATCAATAGGATGCTCGTCTTGAAAAATATGAAAGAAAAAATAACAGGCAAAAAGAAAAGGAAAGTGAAGTTTCTTTTAGTGTTGAGACATAATTGGCCAATAAATGAATTTTTTTTCTAACTTGAGTACAGACCTATGGCCTTGACTGTTTTCAGAAAAGTAAGCTATACAGAAACATGGTGGCCTGCATTCAGGTTTAAGTCAGTAATTCCAAACGCCATTATACAAGCATCCATAACCAGTGGTGGAATTCAAATATTTTACTACCAGTTCTGTGGGCATGGCTTGGTGGCCGTGGCTTGGGGGGGGGGGAGTCATGTGACTGGGTGGACAGATTCTGTAAGCAGGGCAATAAAGATTAGGCTAGAAACAACACCAGAATGTTTTTTTTCCTGCCTTCCTTGCAGGGTTAACCCTGTAAAGTGGAAAAAAAACAAAAGGAGATTTCTTCTAACAACCGCTTCTCCAAACTGCTTAGAAAATTTACTACTGGTTCTAGGGAACCTGCTAGAACCTGCTGAATTTCACCTCTGTCCATAACCAACAATTGTTTTAACAGGAAGCACCCCATGTCACCAAATGGATGATCTGAGAGCAGTCAACCAGTGGAACAGCCTGCCTTCAGACATTTGGGCGTTCCATCAATGGAGGCTTTCAAAGAGAGACTGGGCAACCATTTGTCTGAAGTGGTATAAGGTCTCCTGCTAAAGCAGGGGTTGGACTAGAAGACCTCCAAGGTCCCTTCCAGCTCTATTATTCTATGATCTATTAAATTAAGTATAACCTCATAGATTAAGTTGCACCTATGTGTCTCATACCAAAGGATTTCTGCTTAACCAGATACAAGACTGGAATTAAAGATTTTCTTAGAGTTGCTTGATGTTCTGGCTTCAGCTCAGAATAAATTTTCAAATGAGTGCATATTTCATCTATGCATATTTGACCATTTTGTAGATTGGGTATGGCACATCAACTCTACTCCTACTGGTCTACAACGGCCAAGGGAAGGAATTTGTACTTGAGCAATTTTCATAATCAGTTAAAAGTCTTCAATAGTGAAAAATAAAATGCAGATTTGGCAGCTATTCTCCATCTGTTTTAGCAAGGCAGGATTTTCACACTGTTCTCTTTGATCCAAAATGCAAATAGGAGTTATACATCTTTCTCTTATTATTTATTCATGTATTTATTATAATTGTATACTGTAACTCTTTTCATCACTTGATGATCCCAAGTGCCTTACCGAAATAAAATGTCTACAAAGTTAAACACAATGAGAACATTTCCCCTGCTTTTTTGAAATACTTTTATTTGGTCAAAGACCAGCAAGATTTGAAAATGTACAGCATAAAAGTGAAATCAAATGGATGAAATAAAATACTGGCATAACAAGGAGTCACTATAATAAAAATGTAACATATGCTGCCATGATGGTGTGTTAATTATCTATGTAAATATAAATATAAAATATTACAATCTTCTTCCTAGCGTTATTCTGGCACTATGGCAGGGCCCACTTTAAAAAAAAAGTACAATCTATGAGGTAAAAATATTTATCACCTAAAAGCAGACAGCTTATGTTTTTTTCATGAACAAAATATGAGCTATATTTCTTTTCTTATGGATTCTCCCTGGTCTTCAAGAATCTCTACAAGCTTTCATTCCTGCTGATAATGCCTCATGGACCACCACAGACCTGCGGACCTTCTGGCACACACTAAATCTTACTTGTTCCAACACCAACAGGCCGGTCTTAACTGGGGTTTTAAATTGGTTTTTCAATTTTATAATTTTAATTTTTTACTCAACCACCTATTTAATTCTTTTTAA
>JAEANM010024054.1:0-11231 GCA_017656035.1 Myanophis thanlyinensis
CAGAGAAGGCCCGAACCCTTGGGGCCGTCAGGCGACATCGACCTGACGGTGGTATTCCAAGGAGGCCTGCCCTGTGGGAACGCACTGGTCGGTTGGAGGCTGATGGTGGCAACAGGCGGTCCCGTTTCATGCAAAGGCCATGACCTTAAAGATATTTGCATGACGGAAGACCCATGGAATTAAATGGGAATTACTTCAGACTAACTGTAGATATAATTGGGTTGGGGGGAAAATCCAACCAATCAAGGTTTTCACCGAGCAGGATTCAGCATGGAAGTGTAGCGTATATCAGCTATTTAAATATAAAATACTGATACTCATAGAAGAGAAAGCGAAAATGTTCCAGATGAGCAGGTAGTTTTTTTTAAAAAGTAATTTAAAGTCATATACTGTATTTGATATATTTTTAGCTTTCAATTTCCTTTTACATATTTCTTCCTGCTGACTGAGGTCATATTTATGCAAATTTTTAATATAATGGACTTTGAATTTGGACCTCTTTCACCCTGCAATATTTCCATTTTTATGTTGTTTTTTTTCATTTTTATTGCAATAGAAATTTTCCTACTCCCATGCTGAGCCTGTATAAGTATGACATGACTATTCCCAACATTTTATGGGCCTGCTCATTGTAACCTTGTAGTAAAAGAGATACACATTACCTCAAAACAACAGCAACAACAGGAGAGCTGGCAAACAACCCCACCGGTAAATGCAATCTTCGATATTGTGCAACAGTAAAACAGAATGATGCAAAGTCTCAGGATGGTGTGATCCTTTGCATTCATTTCTAAAAAGGTGGACAATAATACAAGTCAAATAACCTCTGCTTGTCCTCGTCTTTGGGAAGGACTGAAAAGGTGGATAAAATGCCAAATCCAACCTAAACATCTGGCCAATGATGCAACTAACCATAATAATACAAGTAATCCTTACTTATTTTTTTGTGATTGGAGTTTCCATCGCTAAGTGTGATTGTAAAAAAGGATGTCATGGGACTGTGTGATAGCATGGGACTGTTTAATGGTGAAGGATTCCTTGAATGATAGCAACTGGAAATGTTCTAGCACACCCCACACTGTTAAACACAACATTGTTTGATTATCATTTGTGCCTCCTGCTAGCCTCTCCACTGACTTTGCTTTTCAGAAGCCAGGAGTCAATGTTGCAAATGGAGGTCCTATAATCGCAGGACACTACAGTGTCATCATTATGAGCAGTGTTGCCGAGTGCCTGTATTGCAGTCATATGATTGTGGGGGAGGCTGAGACAGTGAGAATTCTGAGGACCAAAGTCTTTAGTGCCACTTCTTCAGCACTGTTGTAAGTTTAAATGGTCATTGAATGAGTGGCCATTGCATGAGGACATAGTTTGTTGAATTTATATGTTACCTGACTTCCAATTAATAGCCAGCAGTGCAGTTCCTATCTGCAACTCTGCTCCCACATCAGTACAATTCAAAGCAGGTTTTGGGAATGGAATACGAACACAGCACGGTTGTTCTAAACATCATGCTATACTGAAATCTGTTTTCTAATTCATTTATTTTTAAATCCTCCCCGAAAAAGAGACATTTCTTTTTTTGCGCCTCGTATTCCAAATGCTTTGGAGTTCTTAGAATTTCTTCCTGAACTTACTTTTACTGTTATCAACAAGGGATGGGTATAGTTATTGTTTCTTTCATTCAACATCTCTCAATCATCCTGCAGGAATGATGCAAGACCGAGCAATGGGAAAAAAATTCCTAAATGAGGTTCAGCTATAGGCAGCCGAGAGACTAAGAGCATGCAAGAATCTCTCATCTTATGCAAGAGGATTACACTAAAATGTTCTTTTTAGGGGAAAAAAATCAAAAGCAATTTATCTTAACATCAGATCAAAGAAGAAGATGGGTGGGGGGAGGAAATTGAAGATATTCTCATCATAGCACTAGCTTAATAAGTGAAATCCTTGACCTAAAATCTCTAGGAGCAATGAGCGAAGTGGACACATACTTTACAGCTGAAGTTTAGCTTGTGAACATAATGAGCCATAAAAGGGACAAAGTGAGATTTTATGAGGAAGCATTAAGGAGACCATGATTGAATTGAATGCTCTTTATTTTGTGGGTTGTTCATATGATTAAAGAAGCGGTTAGACTAGTATAGCAAGTATTAAAATGTACCACACATTTTTATTCACTGTGTGGAAGATTTTCTGGAAACAAAAAAAAGAAAAAAAAAAGAAAAAGAAATGAAGTACTGTGGTATATAACCTGTGTTTAAGACTGCTCAATTGAAATAGTACAATAAAATAATCTCAGATGATGTTTCTGGTCTGACATCCTAGATGAAAGGTATTCTGGAAAGATACACACCTTGGAGAAATGTATTTACCCAATGGAACTACTGTCTTAACCTTCAGGGCACAGCACAAAATGTTTTATCTGATGCAAATAGCCTCAAGAAGAGAGTTGCATTTAATTAACTAGAAATAACCCCCAGAATAAAGGCTCACCAGAATTGCCTCTCTTGAGGGCAAACATTTCTCCTTGTTTCCCCCTTGCTTGAGGATTAAACAGTAGCAATTTGCTTCTTAATCCTCACATTAAATGAATGTCACTGCACTTTAGAGGAAGACCAATGATGCCTAACAGAAAATACTAAAAATATTTTCTTTCCTAAGGGAAACTCTGCTCCTCTAGTGGGTATTTTTAGATCTTTTCTTCCTCTGTGCTGCATCGCTGATTAGAGACTGGGAGGCTCTATAATTTTTCTGAAATGGAAAAAAAATTATGGTGGTATCATCACCTACTGCATCTTCCAGTAGAGATGAGGGCTTGGACCATAAAGAAGGCAGACCAGATGTAGATCAATCCAGAAAGGATGTCGGATCTGTTCTCTTCATGTTATATATTAGATGGACTATCATTCCAGCAACTTAAGAAAAAAGGTGATCCAGCCCCCTCAAAATGCAACTAAGTTCAGTGATCCAGCCCCCTCAAAATGCAGCTAAGCTTTACCAAGAGAGAGTAAATAATTTTTATAGATTTCCAAATGGATCATATAGATTCCAAATATAACTTCGGATCACATTAAACTGAGCAGCAGTCTTGACATAACTCTGCGTTTTCTTCAAATTTATTTTTTTACAGAGACAAATGTAATGTGTTGACAATCACCTCAGCAACACCTGACTGATTTTGGAAGAGAAATAGGGTTTGACCTGGTTAAGAATTTGATTGAGGGACCATCAAGCAATTCCTGCTGACTGGGAAGTTGAAAAAGAAATATCTCCGAAGTTAGAAGTGGCAAACTACTTCCCTATTGTTGTCAAGAAATCCACATGAATGTGTCATCAGATGTTGAGCTCAACTCAAGGACATCCTTAGCTTTTAAACTGTCTATTAAAAAGAGTGGCTAGCACTTCCTTCTATTGCTATGACTGAGGATATTGTTTTTTTCCATGTACACTACCCTCAAAATGGCTCATAAAGAGTGGTGTAAATATCAGAAACATAATTTATAAACGTATTGAAGAAGCTAAATTATAAGTAGGTATAGCTCAATGCAGCTGCTCCTTTTGTCCTTTTGTTCCAAATGTCATTGAAGTCTGGAACAAAGCAGGTTTATGTTCTCTCCTAATGTTGCACCTCTAGGGCAGATGACAAACAAGCCTTGGTCCTTGACTCTTTCATGACTTGGTTTTATCCTTAATCTAAGTGGTGAGGTACACTTTTTTTCCCCCATCAATGGCTGGCAATGATGTCATAAGAAACAATGAAGTTAACATATTTGTCTTCCCTTCAAGGAGAATCTTTGTAACTCAGGGTTGAAATGACAGCTCCTTGATGCCCTCTGATTCTTGTAGATCTTTCATTACCCAAACTAGGTAACCTCATCATGCTGCGCAGCACTAACGATATTACCTAATTTGGGTAATGAAAAATGGGCAAGAAAAGCAACCAAGCTCAAAGAACACCAAAGACCCCCTCATATTTGTCCTCTTTTTCATTTTTTTTTAGCGAGCAACCATTGATAAACATATCATTGTGAACTGATACACATTCCCAGTAGCAAATGCAAATGGAATCTCAAAATCAATACTAATACAGATTTATTAGTAAGCATCACTGCATTATGACAGTTCCTACTGATCTTTTAAAATTTGTTTATTAGTAAGATTTTACTGTCGAGGAAAAAGTGACCAGCAAAAACCTCAAATGAATTAAATTCAGTGAAATTCAGCAAGCTTCGCTGAGATAAAGCTTAGGCGGGGTCCCTACGTCTTCTTTACCTATGTAACTGGGAATAGTTGAGAGACCAAATGGATCTTCACAACACTTTATATAAGCTGTCACCAAGCTTTTCTTCAGCTAAATTTTGTCTGATAAAGTTAGAAATACACAACTTCCATAATCCCCCAATCTCTTAGGACAGTCTCTTGATTGTTCAGAACCTTCAAAGTTCCTTAAAACCAAATTATTGACATATTACACAGTATGATCTGAACTAGATATGTGTTAGAGCATATGATTAGCATCTTGGAAGCCCCAAGACTCGATCATCTCAGAACTAAAGGGCTAATTTAATACAAAGCAATTTCCTGAATTTCAGCAGTAATTAATTTGAGTTTTGGATTACAAGCAGATAAATATTTGTAGCAATTTAGTTCTATAGCAAAATGTTATTCTCCATCAAAATATGCATGTTATCATAAAGCAATCTAGCATGAATATTTGACTTAGCTCTAATTAAAGCACCATCATTCATTACTTGTCTGGGTTTTTTTTTTTTCTTTTCATTTTCCAGAAGCTTTTGGTTTAATCAAGGAAATCAGACCCATTTTTGTGTCAGGAAAGAGATGTTGTCTCTGAAGAAGTAGGTTGATATTATTGAAGAGTAGTTCTCCCTAATCTGCTGTCCTCCAGATATTATGGGCTTTGACTTCCATTAGGACCAATCAACATGGTCAATAAGTAGAGCTAATAGAATTATAATCCAAAACATTTGGAAGGCATCAAACTGGAAAAAGCTGTTCTACCATTAGGTAGAAAGAGAAGTAAATATCTTATCCCTTAAAAGCCAAATTAGAAAGACTTCTTCTTGACTTTACAAATTCGGGTCAAGTCCCCCTGAGATAGCTTCAAGATAGCTTCTAACCCAACTCTAATCAAGATAGCTTCTAACCCAACTCTTTTTTTAAAAAAATGAACCAAGATGAAGTTGAACCAGCAAAGTACAGCATCCTAGCATCAAGGTTGTCCTTCAACCATGTGCTGTCAATTCTCACACCTAGTATTTGCAATCTGATTTAGCTACCTAACGACAAAGCCAGCCCTAAACATTTTAGACAAAGATTCAGATCACTAATTTAAAAGCACCATGTGGGTCAACCCAACATATATTATAGTACCTCACAAAAGAATGCTACCTGCCATCTAGTTATTCCTCATCCTAGAGAAATTCACAAAATTTAGACTTGAAGGAAGATAAATGCATCTTGAAGTCAAATACAGTCACCAACCAGATGTTTTCCTCAATTTAAAGATGACCTGCATTTCAAGAAAGAAAATCCCTGGATTTGAAAAAGATTTTATTTTTAAGGAGATTTAAGAAGTGTCACATTAAAGCTGATAAACTATCTGCCTCACTTGACATTCAGTGAGATGAACAAACTGATCAGGAAGAGAAAAATCGATCCCCTGCCATAAACTCCAATCTCTGCCCTAAGAGTTATTTACTTCCAAGTCATTGTTCTAATATGATAGAGCTATTTTGAAAAGTGTCCAATGAACAGTTGTTTAATGAACAGTGACAAGAGTGGCCAAAATGGACTCGTGGGAGAAACGAAGAATAAATAAAAAAAAAAAAACCACTGCCTAATCCATCACCTCAATTGCTCCTAAAGTGAGTGGTTTTGAAAATTTTCCATCAGGCAATGGTCGTCTCTGAATAAATGCATCAGATCACAGCGAAACAGAATTATGGGCTTTATTTCAATTCCAAAACTCACATAGTATTTGCAAGAAACTATTGACTTTCTCCAAAAGCATGTTCTGAGGGACACTTATTCCCATAAGAGAGCAATTGGATGTCTGTGTTGTAAGAATCAAATTTAGCTCCTTTCTGCCCTTTTATTTCTTTTTGACTTCCTGATCTCTTTCTCTCAAGCAGCTGTAATGAATGTGATTTCAAACACTGACAACAATTCCCAAGAAAATACCATTCGCACAAAAGAAAGATAGTTTGTTGTGTTTGGGTGCTCTCATCTAGACATTATCACAGTTAACAGCATTAATCAACATACATCAAAATAGGAATCATGTACAAAATCTCCTGCTTAAACTATGGCATAGCAAAGAAAAAAAAAATCACCAGCATAAAGAAAAAGATCTTCCATTTCAGCTGGAATAGAAGAGGAGATACAGTATTTTTCGGCATATGAGAGGCACCTGAGTATAAGACACACCTAGATTTAGAAGAGGAAAACAAACAAAAAAAGTTTTTAGCCTCCATGTGCCCCTTTTTCAGCCTGTTTTTGGGGCTTTTCAGGCCCATTTTTGGCGTGTTTTTTTTTTTTTAAAAAGCCACAAAATGGGCCAAAAATCCTGAAAATGGCCTGAAAAAAGTCTAAAAATGGCCTCAAAAGAGCCCCAAAATGGACCAAAAAAAAAAAGCTTCAAAAATGGACAAAAATATACTGGAAAAAGGCCCCAAAACAGATCATATAGAGGCCAAAAACAGCTGGCAGGTGGGCAGGGCTCTGGCAACATTCGCTGTATAAGATGCATAGACATTTTCACCCACTTTTTCACCCACCCAAAAATACAGTACTTTATGATATTTCATTCCATTTCTGTTAATGTCCAAAAGCTTAGATGGAATTGCCCCTTAATGTGCTGAAAATGATAACAGTCTATTTTTTAAAAATTCCTTAATATTGTATGCCATCCAAAGTCATTTCAACAGCTTTACAAATTAATGAATTAACTTAATGTATTTGTTAAATATTTGTTTCCTGACACAGAAACAAGATTGAACAATAACAATTCATACAATCACTATAGGACTACATTTTTTAACTGTATTGACAATTCAACATTCATTGGTATCTCAAATAAATAAATGCTAGGAGGATCAAATTTTAGGAACAAATGCTTTAATTGACATTTCAGAATAAAACATTCCTTTTTAAAGAAAAAGTAGATTTTTTTTTCATCTTTATTTATTCCACAGAACATCAAATCTTTTCCTACAAAACCTATAAAATTATGAACAATAGTAGATAAATTATATTAAAACTAGCTCATTATCAAATTCCAATCTCTCTCTGGCCTCTAGTTTAATTCGTTTTGTGCGGCATCCAAACCATTTCCACTAAAGAAACTAGATGAAGTTTCAATATCACTAGAGCAGTGGTGGCGAACCTTTTACTTACCGAGTGCCAAAAAGTATGTGCTTTGCGCGTGCTATCCGCACTTACGTGCGGCTCCTCCACATGTGCTGCATGTGCAACTGCACCATCTACACATGCATGCAGCTTTTGCATGTGCAATGCACATGCACTGCGCATGGGCACTCATGCACATATGAGCAATCGCATGTGTATGTGCAAGAGAGCTCCAAAGACCAGCTGGATTTCCTGCTGCAATCGCGCGCATGCACAGCGGAAGACCAGAGACCAGCTGAGTCTCTGCAATCACACCTGCATGCATGTGCATACTCAGCTGGAGGTAAGTTGGCCAACAGCTTGTGTGCCCAGCAAGATGGCTCTGCATGCCACCTGTGGCACCCGTGCCATAGGTTCGCCATCACGGCACTAGAGTATAATGAAAAATGTTACAAAGTATTCAAAATGCAGAAACAGGTATGAATGTAACTAAACACAAGAGCATGGCTCTTAATCTCTAATGTTTTTGCCACTATTCTACCTTCCATTTTTTTTAAGCAATTCCTCTTATCTCATATTGAATTTGAACATTTAATGCAAAAAACAAAACAAAACCCTGATATTGTTCATGATGACCAACAAACACAGAGATGTATTTTTGACAGCATTTTAATTATTTCCCCCATGTATTCTAACAATAACTGGCACTTTTTTTGTCAAATTCATTATCGCTAAGATAAGATTGGGAAAAGAGAAAAGGGGTAACAAAAATGTGATTTAGACTTGGCTTCATTTTAACATGAATTAATACACACTGGTAACTTACAAATAGAATCACATGCTTAATCTGGCTGAAGGAACTATGAAAATTATACATTATTACATATTAGTAAAATTCTACATTTAAAGTAGAAGGTGTTAAATACATTTGCTTTAGCATTTAAGCCCAAGACTTTGCAATACCACAAAAACAAATAAACCCACAATCTTAATCATGACTAGATATAGGTTGCTGCAATCAGAAGAAACATTTTGGTATCTTCTAATCTATCAGACTTTTCCTGCTACTTACATGGCACTATTATAATCTTCGAATTCATAAAATAACCTGAACTACATTCTCATACACTTTATCTCAATGTAAACAGAAGGTATACAATCTGTCTGATGTCCTCTTTAAAAAAAAAAAAAACAAGAACACTTTTTCAGGAAGAAATGTCATTGCAGTATATGTTTTATTAGATTATATGTTTTAGCTGGGTTCAATTTTCTGCTGACAGCTGTTATTTGTAATCCTAACCTATAGACCCACTGCCCATCTTATGTATGGTTTATTCGTGACTAACTGTAGTTCTGCTCTCTTCATCTGTAATTTAAATCTAATTTGATTGATTGTGCCTGTCTAACAACAAACATTCATATAATATACTTAAAACACATTTAACTATATTAATCCAATTGCCTACTTGGCAGTTCTCACACAGTCACAAGCAAGCAGCCAAAACCAGACCAATCTGTTACCAAAACAACAGAGAAGTGAAAATTATCCCTTTCACCGAAAGGACAGTGATATCTAGTTTAGTATACTATATGGGCTAGAGGAAGATTTGAACCAATTTTATTATAAATAAGACTTATAGTTCCTACATAACAGTTGTTGGATTCTTCATAAGGAGTACATTAGGTTTTTCTATAATAAATTTGCTTACAGATGCTTTTGTGGCCTTATTTGGCATTGTTGCTTTTTCTTGAGTAGTCACTCAAAAGAAGTCAAATACCTGGGTTCATGTTCTTTGAACATGCCAACAAACCTGGAAGATGGCTGGTATATAAATTAAAAAGAGAGAAAGAAAAGAAAATGATACGAAAAGGGGGAAATACAATATAGGAGGAAAGAGAAAAAAGATATTATTCAAAAAAAATTGAGAATTTATATAGTCAGGAAGATATAGTGGAACATGATATAAAACAATATTTAGAGAGCAAAGGACTGTTTACAATATCAGAAGAGAGTGGCTGAATGAAAAAATATCTTTAGAGGAACTAAGAGAAGCAATCAAGAAGCAAAAAAATAATAAAACACCAAGTCCAGATGGATTCCCGACAGAGTTTTATAAAACAATGCAAGAATCTTTGGAGATATTAATATTAGAACTATGCAACGAAGCATTGGAAGAGGCTAACATGCTGAAATCTTGGGTGGAAGCATATATCACCTAATATTAAAAGAGGGCACGGATCATCAAGAGATCCAGAATTATAGACCAATTTCACTTTTAAATGTTGATTACAAAATATTTGCAGCAATAATCGCAGGAAGGGTCAAAAAACTATTAAATGAAATTATTCACTCAGATCAAAACAGATTCCTGCCAAGAAAGCAGATCAGAAACAACACAAGAACTGTACTTAATGTTTTAGAATATTATGAGGCACACTCTGAGAAACAACTGGCTTTGATATTTTTAGATGCACAAAAGGCATTCGATAATCTAAATTGGCAATTTTTAATTCAGCAATTACAAATTACAAACTTTGGGGGAAAATTCATGGGGATTATTAGAGCAATATATTCCACTCAAACAGCCAATGTAATACTTAATGGTGAAATAACAGGAAATATTAATATCACCAAAGGGGTTAGACAAGGATGTCTATTGTCTCCTTTACTTTTTATTCTCACATTAGACTTTTTATTCTCACATATAACCATTAGACAAGAACAAGAAATAACAGGTGTTAAAATAAAAAAGGAAGAATATAAAACACAAGCATTTGCGAACGATTTAGTTTTTTTCATAGAAGATCCATTAGAGTCTGGGACCAAGGTAATGAGAGAAATATAGGAATTTGGTAAAGTGGCAGGGTTAAAAATAAATAAGGATTAAAACAAAAATAATAATCAAAAATCTTACAGAAAATCAGAAGAATTAGAGAGGAAATTAGGATTGCAAATAGTGAAAACGGTTAAATATCTTGGCATTTGGCTAACGGCTAAATGTTCCTCCTTAAAAGAAGATAATTATGATAAACTACTTTAACAAATAGAGATACCTGTGTTTATATAGACTATACAGGCTGGCTTTGTATAATACAACAAACCATCAATTTACATTTATATACAGTATAATATTTATAACTTTAGTTATACTCATTCACCTTGTGAACTGCAAAAAAAAATTAAAATCCTCTTTTATAGCTTTTTTTTAATTCATTTTTTTTATTTTTCATTTTTTAACAAACAAATCAATATGTAAACAGTATGTGTCCTGGGTAGCATACATTTGGTACATACAAAAATATTTATCACTTTGCAATTATAATTCTTTTGTAGTTTGATATTATTACTAACATTACAAATGATATATATGAGCTTTTAACCTCAGAAAAGCCACAATAATCAGGGAGAAAAAAATAAAGGGCCAGATAATAATTAAAGGCTTCCAAGAGTCCAATTTGTTTTAGTTAGATAGTATCAAATAATATGGAAAAAAATGCCTTTTTCACAGAAAAATATTTAATTGCTAGGTTAATTTTGAGACTAAATTGCAATTTTGTGAAGTTATCAATTTTCTATGCAACTAGGGTATCTACAGGCTTGTTACATATATTACACTGTGTGAGAACCTGTTCTTTCCTTTTAGGAAATCATAGAAATGTATATATTTGATAGAAATCTACATAACTAAATGGTAGGGATGGCCCAGGTATGACATTAAAGGGCTTTTAAGAGCGTTACCACACAGTGAGAAGTCACTGCAACAATTGTGCTCATTCTTTCCTTCGAGTCTGGGCCACCACACATAGCTTCTTGCCAAAGATTTCATCCTGACCATGCCCAGGTGGCCCTCGTGTATTGC
>JAEANM010024055.1:0-10424 GCA_017656035.1 Myanophis thanlyinensis
CACTCTCTCTACTGGGCTTCCATTGATGACCAGGATCTGATAATTCCTTTCCTGTTTTGCACTGAAGTCCACCACCAATTCTTTGTTTTGCTGACATTAAGAAGGAGCTTGTTTTCCAGACACCAGCTCTCTAGATTCTTGATCTCTTCTTTATATACTTTATATCCTACATCACTTCTAGATGGTTTAGGCAGTCTTATTTTACTGTAATAAACAGTAAACAACAACCATCCTATGAGATGGACTTGGCACAAGAGAAACATGGAGATTGTCCTAAAGTCAAACCAAGTCCAATCCTTATCTATTGCATTACATTGCATTTCTGGAAGATATTCTGTGACCTCCAGTTATGTATCTGTAATGTTTTGAATGAAAGAATCTGAGCATAAATTTGCTCTTTGGTTCAGCAATAAACAACTTCATCCCGGTTTGGACCATTTCATGCATCCTTCATCCACATACTTGTGCATACACGAACAACACACTCACACTAATAATTATCCCAGTGCTAAATGTTGTGTATCCAACATATTCCACGTGGAAGAAAGAGACAGAAGGCTTGGAAGAATACAAGAAAAAGAAGAGATCCAGAAATAATAGAGAGTGTGAAGCATACTTAAGACCCATGACCTTTTCCTTTTTTTCTTTTACTCTTTTTTTAACCATTTAAAACTTTAAAAAATCCTATTTAATTTTACTCTAGATAGAAAATAATAATGAAACCCTATGTAATTAGTACAATGTATCAGTAGTCCTCATAGCAGTACATTTAGTGACTGTTCAAAGATACAACATCACTGAAAAAAGGGACTTGTGACCATTTTTCACACTTACAACCGTTATAGCAACCCCATGGTCATGTCATCAAAATTCAGACAGTTGGCAACTAACTCATAGTTATGATGGTTACAGTGTCCTGGAATCCTACGATTGCTTTTTACAAACTTCTGACAAACAAAGTCAATGGCGAAACTAGATTCATTTAACAACCGTGCTGCTAACTTAACAATTGCAATGATTCACTTAACAACTGTGCAAGAAATGGGGCAAAACTGACTTAACTAATGTCCCACTTAGCAACATAAATTTTGGGCTCAATTGTAGTCGTAAGTCAAAGACTACCTACATAATCCTAGCTCAAAGATAAGGAATGGAACAGTTGGAGAAAAAGTGAGATGAAATGGAGTATCCTGGAATGAGCCTGTCTTCATTCCAAAACATTTTGTGGCAGGTCTTACTTGTATTCTAATACAAGCTTGCTGGAACTGATGTAACTTTCCCCTAATTATAATTGCTTGATTTAAATCTAATGAGTCATTCTGCTTGAAATGATTGGGAATCCCTCATGCTGTTTCTCAATCAGTCTCGGCATTCACTGAGTAATTCAAAGATGACATCAGGAGAACATGATTTAAGGGGCCAATGCAGTTCCCATAAGAGGCAAACAACAGGAACCTTCTGTAGGAACTGGCAAAGGTTTATCCCAAGTCCACTTTGGTGCTCAACCACTCAATATGAGGTCAAGGTGGAAATATAAACTCATCCTACTTACAAGTATACAGCTCAGGGTTTAGGATGATGTCAACACTAGAGAGCTGTGTTCAGATATAAAAATAGCAGAATTCACGGCACTGCATGGTACAAAACTATATTTAGCAAAGATGTATCCCAGATGAAACAAGGGTCATTGACTAAACAGCAACATCATGCTGTGGTGAAAAGCATACGTCATTAGGAAATGTACCAAAAGGTACGACAAACATCTGTTTTAAGCCAAAAGGGTCAGAATTTAGGTTGAACCAGGACTTGTCCAACCTACCTTTCATTTGGACATATATCTTTATATAGCAGTTGCCCATAATTTTACCTAGATGACTTCCCAATGTTTTCTGATGTACCTCATTTGGAAATCAAGTCTTTATGTAATTGTAGGAGTCTATCCACACCATCCATAATTTATGAAAGGAAATCAGGACTTCCAAAATGTCAGAACTTTGAAAATTTCATAGAGACATAAAACTATCAAGAGTTGCTGGAATCTTCAGAACTCCTGAAAAATCTGACGTTTTAAAGATATAATACAGGCAGTGCTTAGATAGTAATCACCGTCCAGTTCTAACAAAAAGGTTTCTGAATGGAGAAGCTATAATCTGCAAAATGAGTTCATAAAGAAATGGGATCCTGAGCAAAAGCTGAATTTGATTTAATTTAAATGTCAGTGTAATTACAACAAAATGTAATTACGATTGTTCCCATATATGTAAGATTTTTTAGTCTTATATCACTTTAATAATGGGAACTTTTAGAGGTATTCTGAACCCAGGCATTCTGAGGGTTACTTGCATGAGACTACAAGTTATACGTTTGTAAATTAGAAATTTAAGCCCATGTGGAGTTTAGCAGAAATGTGCAAATTAGGCCCAATTAGATTTGCAAATTTGAACTAATTGAGGA
The DNA here is from genome assembly GCA_017656035.1 of Myanophis thanlyinensis. NCBI lineage: Eukaryota > Metazoa > Chordata > Lepidosauria > Squamata > Homalopsidae > Myanophis > Myanophis thanlyinensis. The sequence continues at coordinate 2,455 of JAEANM010024055.1, forward strand.
AACTGACCCAATTCGATTTGAGCACTCAGTCAGATTTGCCCGAAATCAATCCAACACTATTCCATCATTTCCATCAATTCAGAAAATTGATCTAACTCAATCTGAATATATGTGTCAATTAGGCAAATCCCCAAATGACAGTCAATCTGATTTTGTTTAACTTAGACAGTTGAAATGCTTATGCATTGGCAAAAAATTATCCAGATTTGTCTGGATTGATTCATACATATTTGATTCAAGATGACAAATCAATCAATATGGTTCATTGGATTGATTCAAACTTTCAGATCAGTCTCAATCGATCCTTGAGCCCCAAAGGTAGGGTGGGATATGAACAGAAAAACTTGACCAACAAATAGAAAGCTCAGATATAAATAAATTGAAGTTTAAGGGACTATAATCTCTGGATTTATTTTTTAAAGGAATTCAATACTGGGGCCATGACAACATTGATATTGTGGTGTTGTACCTGGTAAGATCTCAAAACATTTTCCTAATCACTGTTGGAACTAGACACCAATGGAGTAACAACAGTTTCTAAGGCCTGTGTACTCCAGTATCTAGTCCGTGGTTGGTTGACAGTCAAACTGACCAACATTGCTTTGAAAAAACAAACAAATCTCTGACACATGATGGTCTTTTACAACTAGGTATGGAGATATCTTTTTTATAGCAGCCAAAGTGACAAACCAAAAAGAGAATGAAACAAGTGAATGCCTTCTAGATATTTGGGGCTTCAAGCTTCCATCTGCCTTGCCAGAATGGACATTGGCAAGGGATGGTAGGAGCATATCTGAAGGGGACTTCCTGTCAATCTCAAAGATACCTTCAAAAGCATATGCACTGAAGACAAATTCCTTGTGTGTCCAATCACGCTTGGCCAATAATTTCTATTCTATTCTATTCTATTCCTATGGCAGGAAAGTCTCAGCTTATCTTTGAACATTTGGAGATGGGATCACAGGTTTTTAGAACATGGGCTTGGTCTGTTGCCAGAGTTGTTCAAATTCATAATGAATATACTACTTAATGAGTTACATGGCCCAGTTTTAGATTTTGTTTTGACAAGTTGCTTAAAAAAAAAAATACTTTAACAAGCCAAAAGATTCCTGTTGCCAGCTCAGTGAAGAAAGATACACCCAATTTTTTTATATCCCAAAACATGCACAGTGGGTTTTTTCCATTATTTATATAATCTATATTTTCCCTGCATTTCAGATCTTGATCCAAAGAGGGGGAAAATAAATAAGAAATAATAGATGGACTGGAACTGATTTTGTGAGCATGAACAAAAGTACAAACAATATAGTAAAAATTGCTTCCCAAAAGGTTACAAACAAAATGCAACTTTATTATACAAAGTAGGCGGTTGTTTTCTAACTTTTTGAAGGGAGTATCAAAATAAGTGCCATGTTTTGGCTACAACCTCAGAGATTTATTGTTTCATTGCATCTCAGAACAAAGTTGAAACATCTGCTGCAAAGAAAAATTGAGTTTAAAGCAGACTTAAATGGTGTCCTCTCTAGTATGAAAATCTGCTGTAAAATTTAGCCAGCCATCCCCTTTATCTCTTTCCTTACTTTCTGAGGTCTCTCCCTGCCTCACATTTCAGATTGTCAAATAGCTCAGGAAAGAGGACATTGTCCCCACCACAACCTCTATGATTTATGACATATTTAATGGAATAGGTAGGTAGGTAAGTGGATGAATGGAAAATAATATTTATATAAAATTAACAAAGGAAAAGTCTGCTGAGCCAGGGATGTGGAGAAATATTTAAATTTTTACTCCATGGTTTCAGTCCAAATCACCCTTTTAATGATTGCTTCTCAAACTTTTCATAGCATCATCATCATCATCATCTTGAATATTTGCAGTAAGCTATATAATGTGGGTTGCTTGAGCTTGGTTTTGCATATGCGTGTGAACTAAACCATTGTGGTTCGTAAACCATGGCTTTACATTTGGTGCAATCTCTGCCCAAAACATAATTAAAATGACACATGGCAATTTTGTAAGTGACAAGCTGTCACCCTCTATTTGGTGGCCACCGCCGCTGAATTAAAACAGAGATACTTTCCCACTGGTCAGGGTGATGATAATAATAATAGCCACCACATTAATAACAACTCTTCCAGGCCTTCAAACTAGAGAAGCAATAACAAAACATATGAATAAGCTGGAGTAAAGGATTATGGAGACACAGTTTGCATATATCTGCTAGCAAATTAACATTGGCAAAGAATTGCAGCATTTAACCTTTTGTGTACGAAATGCAGAGTGTGTCTCTTTCTCACAATACGTGCCATGCACCAGGCACCATAGATATTTAACAGTACATATTCCCAGGAATCTTAGACTAAGGCCTGCCCACACAACTTCAGGTTGTTGTTGTTTTTTCAAAAAAAAAAAAAAATCAAAGCAAAACTAGTTGGGCTACTTTTAATTTCCAGGCAATTAGGATTGCCTTGATGTCTTGTACAGAAGTCCCATTGATTTGTCAACAGCAGCATTATGGGAGTTGCCAAATGGAAAAAAAAATAGTTTCATGTATGATCCAGAGACCCTGCTAATTCCACATCATTTCAAATCATAGTTTTTTAAGCACAGACCGGTAAATTAGGGGTCTGAAAGTGCAATAGAATTACAACTCAGACAATATCCCTAGTGCAAGAGTACAATGAATGTTTGTTGCATGTTATTCTGCACTTTGGATTTTTCCCTCAATCAGGTAATAATTTCTGATTTTTTTGTTCTGGCAAACAAGTGATTAAAAAAAAAACACTTGTTTGGCAGTCTCTAAATTAGAATGTTCTATGTAGACCAGAGATTAGAAGATCATTTGAATAAATCAGTTACATTAACAAGCAATCCATTTAAAAGTCCTATTACAAAAAGTCTTTTTATTCCTCATCCAGAAGCTTCACATCAAAACTCCTGTATTTACAAAAATGTGTGTGAGGTAGAGAGGGATCAATCAGGGTGGGCAATTATGACTCCTTCATGACTTGTGGACTTCAACTCCCAGAATTCCTGAGCCAGCATCAGCCACCTCTGATCTACAGTATAGTTCAGTATAGTTCACATTAAATCTCAGGGAATTATATCAGAAGCTCCTGGGAATTGTAGTTTGATGAAGTGCTAAATATCCCCTGTCAAAATTGATTAAAACAATCATATCTTAGCCTCTGACATTTGACGGTGTTACCTGGATGGTGTCTGAGGATGGTTCCAAAGGAGGATTAGATGGAGAAGATTATCAGAATATGCTTCTCAACAATCAATTGTTTGTGAATATTTGGAAAGAACTTCAAAACTATCACACAAGTATATGGATGCTGCTAATAGACCATATACTGTATGGTAGACTAAATTGATTTATAGTTAATTTTTTATTTTTAAAAGTTTGAAAAAGAAATCCCTTTTCAAGCTGTTTCTGAAATATTGGAGAATCAAGGCAAAAGCCAGATGAAAAAAAAAAATCTGAGCATGGGATAGAACTTTAACCTGAGATAATGCCTCAGGATCTCATGAAGATGGAGGGAGGGTAGAGACATATTCAGACTTGAAAGTTTCTGGTTACTGTAATCTTATATTTAAAAACAGCATTAGCATTCATAACTCTGCTTTCCTAATCTGTACACCTCGAAGGGATGACGTAGTGTGGTCTTCATTAGTAACATCCCAATAAACAGGACCATCTCATATTAACTTTAAAGTTTATAGATAGGGATGTAAGCAGACATCTTAGCCCCATTTAAGATTTTTAAGTTTTGTAAGACAACCAGATTCAAGTAACAACTACAAAACTTCTCCTCAGTTAACCCCCCAGGTACAAATGAGCATGGGAGAACAGAGGGGAAAAGATGTCGAGATAGGAATTTAACACAACAGTCTTGTATTGCTCAAGTTGTTAAACTGTTACATTTTAATGATCCTCATGTCCATAGAATTGATGCACGCAAGCACAGAATCTTGCAGGTTTAGTATGAACCCTGTATTTTCTAGAATATCAGTTACGTTGCATGAACACTATTTTTCAAAGCGTGAAGGCTGGCTGGGAGGGAGTTGGAGATGACAATTCAATCGCTTCCCTCCAACGATCAGTAACAGTTGCATTATGAAGACCTTCAAGGGAAACCTGAATCTGATGTAGACTAGTTCTTTGTTCTCTGAAAGTTGATTATTCATCTCCCAAATTTACTATTATTTACTTAATAGAATCAGCTATAGTTTATATGCCTCCTAAAATGAGGGTATCATAATCCAGTACCTGAAGTAACGAATCCAACCAAGCATTTTGCATATATTGGACTTTCTAGGTCTAAAGATGCCTTTTCCAGTCCATGGGATGGTCACTGTTAATCCTATATCTCTAGAAGTCATCAGGATGGAAAAAGAAGACAGACAACACTGTAAGTTTATCTTCTTAATTTCTTCTCCTCCCTTATCTTCAGCAAGATTTTGCCTTGGAAATCATTTCCTTTTTCCAATTATCATCCTTAAGCACTAGAAAAAAAATATGGAAAATAGAAGTAGCAAGGAAATGATCATACATTGCATTTATCTATGATAAATGTTACTTTAGGGAATTGGAAGGAACTCACATTTAAACCAAATAGCGTGCCTGAAATGAGCTACTCACCCCCACCCCTCCAGTCCTCCCCAGTTTCACAATTTAAGTAGATTTTTCTCTGCTGGAGTATTACTGTAATTGCTTAGAATGCTTCCCGCTATTATGTATATAATAGAAATTGTATTCAATTAATTGCATGAATTTCAGTTGGTTAATCCCTTCATTTATTGCTTAATGTTCCTGTGGTTGGAACCAGACCAGACTCAAATTAGTTGCACTTTGTTCGCCTTAAAATCAATAGGATTCAAGTGTTATTCAACTAAACCACCATTCAGGCATTAACAGAATCCAAGTAAAGAATATGGACACAAGGCTAGACCCATGGGGAAAATTGCACATACCCTTGTTTGTTTTCCGTTTGTTGAACTTGAGTTGACCAAAATAGACATTTGTTTCATTTGTTTGGGTCAGTGCCCCAGGCCCACAGAATTGTCTGTTTTGATCTTCACCATCAAACTCTGAAGCGAGTTAAGAATGTTGGAGATGAGAAGATGGGTTGGGCATGCAAGACCTCTTGTTCCTTGTTTCCGTTGAATGTTTTAAGTTTTTCACCTACAGCTTATAAATCTGGATGATCATTAAAATGACTGGAGGAAACCCTGCTGTTTGTGCTGCAGTCTGTGGACTGCATCAGACAGTAACTCTCAGGCAACACTTGTGTAGCTGGGAGTGCTGTTGTTATTGTTTTGCCATTGAGAGTCACAACAGGGAGTCCTCTTGTAGGCTTTTAACTCCCCATCTTCATTTCCCGGTGATTATCAGTGGAAAATCCTGCCACTGTCTTTTGGTAGCTTGCTGTTCAGTGTTGACAGTTCAATCTTGAGAAGTTCTGGAATCTATAAAAATACAGTTCTGCAGGATTGTCTTTGAATTAGTGTTACTATTATTGAATAAGATGGATTCCTGTTCAGGAAAGACAGTTCTCAGGCAGATATTAAAATAAGTCCTGGATATACTGACATAGCAAACCTGGAAAATTTTCCTAGGGTTAAGGGTCACAACTCACTTATTATTATTTATTATTTGTTTGTTTGTCAAACATGTATAAGATAACAAGTATAGGTATGAACATAAACATAAACAAAGGAAGTAAATACAAATAAATGGGGACGGTAAGACAAGGATGGTAGGCACGCTGGTGCGCTTATGCACGCCCCCTTTATGGACGTCTTAGGAGTGGGATGAGGTCCACGGTAAACAGTTCAAACTTGAAACTGTGAGGGTTTGAGGCTGTAACCACGGAGTTGGATAGAGCATTCCAGGCATTGACTACTCTGTTGCTGAAATCGTATTTCCTGCAATCGGGTTTGAAGCAGTTTGCCTTGAGTTTGAATCGATTGTTTGCCCATCTGCTAGCTAAAATTGTAAGCACTTCCCCAATTAGCTGGAAGAAATCACATGGGATCAGAAGGATGGTAGCCGATAATTTGTAGGTAGTTTAAGCAATGGCTAAAACTAGAATTTTATTGCTTAAAATAGTACTACTCCAAATTGCCTATATTCCAACCAATTTTCAGCAGCATGTACACCATGTTTGGAGGTTGGCATGGGTTTTTTCCTTGGAGATGAAGGTGGGAATTCAGAGATGGTTTCATTTATTGATTCTTTTAACTCACAGCTGTTAAGCTAGATAAATGTTCTAAAAAAATAAATATTCTAAAAAAAGCCTTCTAGAATTTGACTGATTGAGTCCTTATTTTGTTGGTCAAAGCTACCAGGTTTATTCCACAACTGGCTTTAATCTGGCAAAGACCTTTGTTGGACCCCTTGAGCATTTATTGAATAGTCATTCTTAGTATTTGACTCAGAGGTGAAATTCAGCTGGTTCTAGCAGGTTTACTAGAACCGGTAGTAAATTTTCTAAGCAGTTTGGAGAACTGGTTGTTAGAAGAAATCTCCTTTTGTTTTTTTCCCCCACTTTACAGGGTTAATCCTGTAAGGAAGGCAGGAAAAAAACATCCTGGTGTTGTTTCTAGCCTCATCTTTCTTGCCCTGCTTACAGAAACTGCCCACCCAGTCACATGACCCCCCAGCCACGCCCACAGAACCAGTAGTAAAAAAAATTGAATTCCACCACTAGTTTGACTCCCAGTATAGTAGTTAGAGGTAGCCCTTGACTTACAACAATTCGTTTAGTGACTGTTTGAAATTACAACAGTACTGAAAAAAGCGACTTAAGACTGTTTTATTTCCCCACTGATGACTGTTGCAACATATCTCCAGGGTCACTTGATCAAAATTCAGATTGTTTGGTGACAGATTCACATTTATGACCGTGTCCCAGGGTCCTTGGGAAAGATCCTTCTGCAGCCTTCTGAGGAGCAAAGTCACTTAACCACCGTGTTGCTAACTTCACAACTGCAGTGACTCGCTGAACAACTGTGGCAAGCAAGGTGGTAAAAATGGGGCAGAATTCACTCTAACAAATGTCTTACGCTTAGCAACAGAAGTTTTGGGTTCAAATGTGGTCGTAAGTCGAGGACTACCCATATTTGTTTCCATCGTCCTTGCTCGCTAGCCCTTCTGACTTTGTTTTGTTAGGACAACTGATTTCCCAACTGTTAGGACATCATCTGGGAAGGACCATATCGGGAAAACCTGTTACTGGTGGTTCAATTTGAAACCAGGAAGCTGCCTAGGTATTAAACCTCTCCTCATTTTCCCCTACATCATTTTCTATGAGCCCTTATTTCTTCTGTCCACAAGAAATGACTGCTGCTAATTTCTTCCCAAGAAAAAGAGAATTTCAAGACAGTTTCTGTAAACATAGCGTAGCGTCCTTGACCTTCCTCCTGGAGGAAGATGACAAAAGTTGTTTGTGGTGGGACAGAGGGGGTGGGTGGGTCATCTTTCTCAAGGCAGAGTCCTTCCCTTCTTACAGGGGTCTGCAACTTCTCCGCTTCCCATGTTTGTATTGAAGACATAAAGACATTAAGAGGAAACTCCTTTCCTCTGGAGATTTTTTTTTTTTTTCGTTAGCGCTTGTCTTATCACCAATAAGAAGTTTTACTATGGAGGAAATATTGCAGAATTTCTTGCTCCTTTGGGGAAACAATTTTTTTTATTATTATTATTCAATTTCCATGACCAGAAGTATGGCAGTCATTTTGAAAGGTTCTTTGTGTCCAGTTCTACTTATGCTGGAAATAGGCATTTCCAGGTTTTAGGAAGAGCTGTGCTAATTATAACAGGGATCAAATACAGCTTGAATGCTTCATTGAGATTACCCGAATTAATCTAAATATTTTTAATGGTTAAGCCATTACAATAACCTTACATTTTTGTCTGCATTATCTCTGTCTGTCTGCCTATCTATCTGTACATCTGTCCTCTC